>BSBK01014545.1:65000-108416 GCA_027943335.1 Chamaecyparis obtusa
AAAAGAAATATGTGTCACAGATGTATATACATGTCTAATAAATTTTAAATACTTACAATCATAGAAAAATTATTTTTGAACAAGCATCTCAATGTACCTACATGTCATGATGTACAGGATCGTGTGGAGTCTGTAAATCTCCATATGGTGCAACATCCTCATCGATCACCTCCTGGAGTACACTTATATATAATATATATTAATCAAAATTCAAATATATGTGTAAGTTTTTTAAATAAAATTTAAATTTAAATTTAAATATATATACCATAGCACCCTCTAATGCTCTCCCAAAATGACTCAAATCTAAGTCATTTAATGATATATGTGCAGGATCAACCTGGTCATCTATAAGCAATGTGGTAAAAATTTGATGAGCTGCACATGATAAAGTGACATGAGTGACCTGCAAAGGTGCATCCTCGTCAACTGTGGTCTATTGAGGTGTCGTAGGTGGTGCAGTATGCTCAGGAGCTATAGGTGGTGGTGCAGTCTGCCAAGGAGCTGTAGGTGGCGGTGCAGTCTGTTGAGGAGTTGTAGATGCACCTTGAGAACCTGATCTAGTAGATCTAAGTAAGAATGGAAGTGACAAATGATGAAATCTCCCTGAGTGGAACCCCACCAAGTATCTGTATGGCCTAATATGCACATAGTAGATCACTAGATAATAATGCACCCGTACGACGCAAATAGTCCACATCTGATTAAGCTGTAACCTCTAGGGGAGATGGTATGTCTACTATATCATATGGATCACCACTGGAGGATGAAACCTGTGCAGGTGGAGGAATGCTAGAATGAGAATGCAACATGTATCTCCCCAAATGATCAGATGGCATCTCATGAACCTATGTGGTGATACTCGCAATATTGGAATATACATCCCTCCTCATCATGTCATTTGGCGCACTCTCTTGCAGCTACCATTTCCAAACCTTTTGGTATGACCAAAAGGTTCTGTCCCACCCTTGCCTACTTATTAGCAGCCACAGGGGTATTAGGCACTCTGAATCTATCAGATAATCTCCCCCTCCCCTGCCCAACATGATCAGGGTAATATGTATAGTCAACATCATACTACAAATGAAATTCTGCAAAGAATTTTTTGCATAAATATAGTGGAATCTCATCCTTTTGGGGCCACCTATGATGAGTAGCCAACCATTGAGGATATATAAATGGTGCAAATAGATCATCCTCGCATCTGGTAGTCATGTATCCTCTCACCTTAGCCATGTCTCGATAATGAGGAAACATGGTCTTCACCATAGTGGTGGAAACATCTGTATCAATCTGTCTATACTTCACAGTGCTAGTAACACTGCAAGACAAAGAAGTATAGAATGTATCAATGCGGATACTATCATACAGGTTGTATGATTGAACTGTGCCAATCATACGCAACAAATCATCTCTAATAATGTTCACCCTATCCCTATTGGAAAGGGTGGTGGATGAAGAAATGGTTTGATCAAGAACCTCTATGGCTCATGTCAATCTATCAATGGTAGAAGCAAATAGCTTCTCTTTGGCCTCTCTCGAATTGACTGATCTATGTGAGGAGCAATGACTAGGTACACCCCCTGTACACTAGGCTCTCCTAAATCTGTTGACCCTCTACCCGATGCCATGTAATAGTTAAAATGGATATATGCACGAAAGTATAAACAAGAATATATCTAGATCTCTGCACATGTACATTATAATAATCTAGTTTAAATGAAATATATATATATATATATATATACATATATATATATATATATACATATATATATATATATATACATATATATATATATATATATACATATATATATATATATACATATATATATATATATATACATATATATATATATATACATATATATATATATATATATATACATATATATATATATATATATATATATATATATACATATATATATATATATATATACATATATATATATATATATATACATATATATATATATATATATATATATATATATATATATATATATATAGACACACACACACACACACACACATACAAATTTAAGAAACATACATGTGTTACAAATTTAATCATCTAGTTTAAAAATGAAATATATATACATGTACATACAAATTTAAGAAACATACATGTTACAAATTTCATTGAATCTAGTTTAAAAATGAAATATATATATACATGTACATAAGAATTTAAGAAACATACATGATACACACTCATATTAGGTCTTAAGGGGTCACCTGTATTATGTCTTATTAATCATGTTAGGTCTTAATTGACCTCAAATAATTAGTAGGTATTAGGTAGATTATTAGGTCGCATTAATCAATTTAGATGCACTAATTGGTCATATTAATCACATGTTTAAAAGTCTTAATCAATCAATTAATAGGTGAAAGTATTAGTCACATGTTACGTCTTAATTGGTCCTAATAGGTCGCATTAAATAATTTACGTGCTAGAATATGCCCTATTAGACCTCTTATTAATTTTATTAAGGGTCCTATTAGGTATTAAGTGGTCCTATTAGATGTTAAGGGTCTTACTAGGTCTTATTAATCATGTTAGGTCTTAATAGTCCTAAATGTTAGGTCTCATTACTCATGTTAGGTCTTAATGGGTCATTTTATGTCTTATTAATCATGTTAGGTCTTAATTGGTCATATTAGTCATGTTAGGTCTTAAGGGTCCTATTAGGCCTTATTAACTTAGGTATTAGGTCTTATTAGGTCATATTAATCAATTTAGGTGCACTAATATGCCCTATTTAAAGATCTCTCATTAGTTCTTAAGGGTCCTATTAGGTATTAAGTGTCTTATTAGGTCTTATTAATCATGTTAGGTTTTAATAAGAAATATTACCTGTCTTATTACTCATGTTAGGGTTTATGTTGGTTCATGTTCCAGTTTCATATTGGTTTAATGTTAAGGTTTATTTCTCAATTAGGTTTAGGGATTTAAAAAAAAAATAGGAAATATGGTTTAAGGGATTTAATGTTTATTTAGTGTTAAGGTTTATGTTTGTTCATGTCGGGTCTTAATTGGTCAAAGAGAGAGAGTTCATGTTGGTTTCTAGAGTATTTTGGTTTAGATTAGTTTCTAGTGTTACTTGATTTATGTTGGTTCATGTTCTAGTTTCATGTTGGTTTAATACATTAAGGTTTATTTCTATATTAGCTTTAGGGATCTTTTTTTAAAATAGGTTTATGGTTAAGGTTTGAATGTTTATTTAGTGTTAAGGTTTATGTTAGTTCATGTTCTAGTTTCATGTTTCTAATGTTTTGTAATACTTTTCTAATGTTTTGTAAAATTTTTCTAATGTTTTGTAACATTTTTCTAATGTTTTGTAACATTTTCTGAATGTTTTAAAACATATCTAATAAAACTAAATTAATTAGCTAACTAACTAACATATTTTTTTAACTGAAAAAAAAAAATTCTATTAATTAAATAACTAAATCTACATTAAATCATATTATTTAATTTCTACAATTAAAAACAATAAAGTTACATAAAAAATAATAATTAATAAATTAACTTATTATTAAAATAATTATTTCTACAACTAATAAATTAACATTTTTATTAAAATTATACTAATTAAATAATAAATTGACAAACATAACTAAAAAACATTAAAAAAACATTAAAAAATGTAAAAAATACAAAAAATAAAAAAAAGGCCCTACTTGTTTCGGCTGAAAATGCTAAGTCGCTCCTACAAATTTGTAAAGCTGCTCCGTTCAAATGAGCTCTCCTAACCCTTTTTTTGGTTTATATTTTTTTTAGGGTTCCAACCGAAACTGTTCCGGCCAGGACCGTTTTGGCCAGAATGGTTCCGGTTGGAACCCTTCTACCACATCAATGCCACATGGCACCTAGTGGGCGCTACGTTGTTTTGGCCGAAACAAATCTAGCCGGAACTATTCTAGCCGTAACCGTTTCGGCCGGAACCCTTCAAAATGTCCTTCAGTGTGACAAATGTTTTTACTTTACCCTCACTTTAAACCACATTTAAGGGTGGGCCTATGCCCACATCTTCATTAATATTTAACATACCTTGTCTCTTGTTCTGATGGGAAACCCTATCCATTTCTATATACACTTCAATCTTTTCATTTGTGAGTTTTCTCTTATGTTTATGCTTTCAACGACTACTAATCCCCATAGTGAGACCAAAAAGGTGATGCAAAAACCTTTGGTAATAGACAAATTCCAACCAAGAAGGGGGGAAAAGTGGATTTTTGTCTTCTACAACTGCAATCTCATGATTCTTTGTAGAAAAACGTGCTTCTCAGGCACAGACCTAGAGAATAAACTTTTTACTTTTCAATGCCAGTAAAAAGAATCCAATATCCAAAAATATCAAATATCCCAAATCTCCCGCCCAAATTTTGCTAAAATCTCTCTCTCTCTCTCTCTCTCTCTCTCTCTCCCTTAGGTACTATTGAACATATAATATTTAAATATTTAATACTAAAATTATACTATTATACAATAGAGAAATAAATAATAATAATATAATACAATACTAATATAAAAAATTATATAATACTAATGCTATGCTATTATCATTTAATATTAATATTAAAAAAAATTGTAACGTATAACTTAAAATTGAAAAAAATACTCAACTCATTTAATATTAACATAAAATAAAATAAAAAATTTAATATGTAACTTGAAATTGAAAAAACTAGTCAAAATGAAATGTTGAATTAGGCGGAAAATATTGGATATCAAAATTTTTTGGATATCAGATTTTATCAGATATCTGAATAGGCTTGGTATTTGCCTTGGGCAATGCCAAACATGAATGGTCAACCCATTAGGTGTGTTCAACAGATTTATTTTGATCTCAAGACTTCAACCACGTAGTTGACAACTTTTTTTCACCCGAAATTGATGAAACGAAAAGGGTTTCTTAAAGACATTATCAGCTTTCCATCAATATAATTGTTGTCTAATTTTGAGTTCAATAAGTAATTATTACATATTTTTTAGTTTCAGAGTTATCTTTAAAGTCGTAATTGACATACTGATTGAAAAATAACTATAACTTTCAAGTGGTTTAACCTTTTTGAAATCTGAAACATGTGTCACATTCTATGCTTCGGCTACTATAAGAAAAAAAACTTTTCAATTTTGTAAAGTTTAGAATTAGTTGAGGTGGTTAGACATGAGAGTTTTTTTTTTATTTTGAATAAGTTGTAGCAGAAAATTCATAATTAATTATTTATTTGGCAAAAAATTACAAAAAAATATGTCACATTCAGGCATGAGTATACTACTTATAATATCTATAATCTTGGTAAAATATATCATCATTTGATTGTAATTAAGGTGGTCAAACATACACGTACTTTTTATAGTTTCCCTGAAATTTTTGTACTACTGCATTGAAATCTAAAATTTTGAACAATTAGATTATTTTTTTCACACAAGGGCTAGTAGTTTAGAAACTACATTCAATTTCCTATAGATTCTATTCTTACAAATTTCTCACATAAGGTTGATAAGATGTTCAACTTTTTACGTCAAGTTGACTAACCCTGATTTTTTTAATTTTTCATTGCCACTTAAGGCCATAGTTTGGTATACTATGATCATGCACATACCCAATAAAATCAATCACTTTTTCCTTAACATCTTGCTTACAATGAATCAAATTAGTCAAAGAAATTGAGGATCAATATTAATTTGAAATGTTTGAATGAAAGCATTATTTAATTTCTAAATGTTTTTAATAGAATAGGGAGGTAAATAAAAAATCCATTGCAAGTCTTTACCTCTAAATGTCCTAGCAAACAACTTAGTCATAAGTCTATGATCATTTGAGAAATCACTACATAAGGTTTGAAATGTTTTCATGAGTCAAAGGAACACCTTTTCAATTGTATGTCTCTAATTGGGGGATTTCCAAGTATTGAGGGATATTGGTACAAATAATATTTTGGGAAAGTGGGTTAGCAATGTTACAAGTGGGAATGTTGTATTCAGAGTGGGTCATCGAAGCTAGGTGTTGTAACAATAATGCAACACTTTAGGCTAGGTTATAAATGGTTTCTTTGATAGCTATATTGGTATTGGACATATTTGATAGTGATGGGTGGAACATTATGTGAAATAGATGGGGCATGGATATGAAAATGGGACATTATTTTTAGAAGGTATATGAGATGATTATAAAATATATGGAACACTTGTGGAATGAGGTATGATACAATTAGGAATTTCTCCAAGACTATCATGTGTAGGATTGATGTTTTTAATAGATATTTTCATGATAGGTGGAGTATAAGTAGGAACATTAGGTAACGAAGTTGGTATAGGAATGAAACTTTCAACATTAGTAGGATTAGAGAGATTAAGAGATTCAAAAAAACTTTTTATAAACATGATATTTCTATCAATAATTTGAGATATGCCACAACAAGTCAACACCATGCTCATCATTTTGGACCATAGTTCTCAACCCTTCAATCAAGGGGATTGTCTCACTATTCAAAATTTCTTGACTCATTCAATGTTGAAGATTTTTCATATCATTGCCAAGATTTTTCTATTTGGCTAGAAGACACTCATGTTCATGAGTCATACTCATCATGTGAAGTATGAGAAGAATGATTTTAAAAAATGATAGGTATTTTATGTGTAGGCATAAAGGTATCACCTAAACTCCCATAAAATGCTAGTTGACTCAAGCTCTATACCCTTAAGGTAAATAATAAATCTATAAATTCTCCTCATGGAGATGTTAGAAATAGGTCTCAAGGTCATAAAAACCATGCACAAAGCTATAGAAGAATAAAATCTCAACAATACAAATTCTTAACAAATTGACCATTTAAACATTGAATAAAATAAAATATCTAAATGCATAACATATAACAAGCATGTTTTGGGGTTGTTGGCTCTGTCCCTGTCCTGGTTGTTGGACCTGAACCTTCTCTTTCTATGCTGGGTGATACAGATTCTCTGTTGATTCAGTGGATGTTGGCTTTTCTCAAAAGGATGATATTTTATTAGATGTTGGATCTGGCATTACTACTCCATATCTTTATCACCCTTTGGCTGGATCTAATGGCGGCCCTGTGCTGGTTGTTTCTCTGGGTGACTCAACCCCACATTCGGGGGCTAGTTCTCCATCTCTAGAATCATTGTGCTGGCAAAATAAGGCTGTTAATGTTGAAGAAGGCTAGATTACAGTTAAAGGAAAAAATTATAAGAAATCCTCCCTTATTTTTGACATGACCCTTCGATCTCATTTGAAGGGGACAAAAAGATAGTTAGTGTATCTTTTATTGCGAATTTCCAATGTTTTATGTTTTGCAGCGGTGTGGGTGTTTCTATGGCTGAGTTCTTTTGGGTGGTTTCATGGGGATGATTGACGTAGACCGAGGTGAGAGAATCCAATTAAGGACAGTCCAACCTTGCAGCTTCAGAATTACACAGTGGAAATACACAACACAATAATGGATTCAATTCAAATTTCCATTAACATGCCCGACTGTAAGGCCTTCCGGGTTAGGGCCAATTAGAAATAAGAAAAAGTTCTTCAAGATCAACAGATCCAAAACAATACTAGCTAGCTCAGTCCTAACAACAATCAGCAACTGATGAAAACCCTAAGGTAGATCTAAACTTGAGCTTGCAACCCTCCAAGCAATCTCCTTATGTGGGAATAACATCTTCTAGGGTTCAATACATAAACCCCGAATTGGTTCTCCACATACAAATCCTCCATCTCCTCACTTTGCATATTCTTCCACTTCATTTTCCTCTGTCTCTTCAAGTCTTTTCTAGAAAATGCACAAGTCTATTCTCCAAACTAATCATTCATTTTCTCTGGATCTACCAACTCAACTCGGGAACTGATAATTAGGCTACTCCTACCGAGTGTTGTATCTATCAAAGGCATCAGTGAAAACTTCTTGTCATTCTTCTCAACAGTAAATACATTCTTCACACAATCATACATAGCTCTACAATCATATTGCCAAGGTCTGTCGGGCAATATATCACAACTATTCATCTTCACAATGTCACATACCACAAGATCATTATGCTGGCCAACCTGAACATCAATAAAGCATTGTTCTCTAACTTCCAGAGCATGATCATCTTGCAACCAGCCTATCCTATAAGGACAAGGATGCTTCATTCTATTCAATCCAAGTTTCTAAATCATGTCCTCAGCAACAAGGTTATCAGTACTACCACTATCAATAATTACATCATAGAGTTTACCTTCATTCTTGCATCGAGTCCAAAAAAAATTACTCCTCTGACAAGGTTCCTCCTTTGTATCGAGCAATGTTCACCAAAGCAGCAAGTTCTCAGATTCAGCTTCATTTTGAATGTTCTCATTCACCACATCAATTTTTTGGTCAACCTTCTTCTGTGTACACTCAAAAGAACACTATCCTTCCTCTCCACAGTTATAGCAAGTAACCTTAAAGATAACTCTACCTGTCTTCTTCTTTTGTTCTATAGGTTTATGTTCATCTTCTACATCAGTCGATTTATCCTTTGTTGAGTGATCAACTTTCTCCTTCCCTCGGGAGTTACCAAGTTGTTTTCTTTTCAACTTATCTTCTACCTTCAGAGCATACTGATAAGCATCTTCAACTGAATCAATCTTCAACATAACAAGCTCATCCTGAATATTGAATCTCAGACCATTCACATACTAAGTTACCTTTTCCTTACCATGTTCTCTATGTCCAGACTAAATAGTAATCTTGTAGAACTCCTCGGTATAATCTTCAACAAACAAATCCTTCTATTTCAAATTTTGCAACTTCTTAAACAAGTTAAGCTCCTAGTCAACCGATATGAACTTAGATTTCAATTTAGTCACCATCAACCTCCACCGATTGATCTTCATTTCACCTTCATCTTCTCTATCTCTTTGTAGTTCCTTCCATCAAAGAGCATCATGTCCTTTCAACTTAGTCTATGCTAATCTCACCTGAAGAGGATCTCCAATTTCTTCCAGCTCAAAGAAATCTTCAAGTTCACCAATCCAATCAATCAAGTTCTTCGGTTTCAAGGTACCAGAGAAAGTAGAAACTTCCATTTGGTAACTACTACTTAACTGAGCACCAGATCTAGGCAACAGAGTAGTTCTGTCTTCATTAGATCTTTCCCTCCGGTCATCACCACTAGATCCAACAGGTTCAAAGTCTTTAGCATCTTCTTCATAGCTATCCTCAATACCAACATGCTGAGGTACACCAGTTACAACTCTCATGATCTCAACGCCCATGTCATTCTTCATCAGCTCCATCTCAGATTTTAAATCTGATTTCACCTTCTCTATGATTCAGGATTCCACAGTATCACAAAGATCAGAAATAACTCTAGGGTCCAATCTTCTCTGAGGCATCCTTAAAGATAAGAGAAGCCCTCTGCAACAAACCCTACATCAACTACCTTGTGACAATCTCCAAGTTGTTTGCAAGTTAGATCGCAAACTGCAATCTTACAAAACAACAAGGGCAAGATTCCACAAGTTCAGTACCTTAGATCTACAATCAAGATCATAAGATCTCTTCACAACCAAGATCAATTTCGCAAGACCAGTCCTCGCAAGATCAATCTTCTACTCCAACAAGATCAACTCTGCTCTGATAAGATCAATCTCAACTCCAGCAAGATCAACCTTCTGCTCTAGCAAGATCACAACTTAGCTCTGATACCACCTGACGCAAACCAAGGTGAGAGAATCCAATTAAGGATAGTCCAACCTTACAGCTTTAGAATTACACAGTGGAAATACACAACACAATAATGGATTCAATTCAAATTTCTATTAACATGCCCGGCCGTAAGGCCTTCCGGGTTAGGGCCAATTACAAATAAGAACAAGTTCTTCAAGATCCATAGATCCAAAACAATACTAGCTAGCTCAGTCCTAACAACAATCAGCAAATGATGGAAACCCTAAGGCAGATCTAAACTTGAGCTCGCAACCCTCCAAGCAATCTCCTTGTTCCCAAGTGTGAAAACCACTAGCTCTGCTATTACAAACTATCAGATTATAATTTGATTTGCAAGATCATGCAAGATCTTTTCCACAACTTCACCAACTCCAGCTTCTCTAGCACATCAAAAACTGATGTCTCGGATCCACCAAAATCTACCTAAACAACCACCCATCCATCCCTATAAATACTAATCATCAGCCACAAGTCGACTAGATGAAACCATTAACTCTCCCAAACAAATATTAAATGCAGTACAAGTCGGCTTACAAATGCCTTACAAACATTTAATTCAACATGTCAACCCCTAACAATAGCTACCAACAGTAAATGCACCAAGTCAGCCCAAAAAATCACATAGAACTCCAGTCGGTAAACCAGAACTACTGAGCAACGGAGAAAAAATTGAGCGACAGTGAAATAACTGAGCATGCCAGGCATTGCCGAGCACCAGTATCGACTGAGCACCACAAGCATCACTGAGTAACACTTTCACTGAGCACAAGAAGTTCTACCAAGTTCCTTCAGCGACTGAGCTTCCTTCAATGACCGAGACTGTCGGTCAAGGCTGCAACCAAGAAAAATTGGCCAAATAAAAAACACCCATGCAGTTTCACCGAGGACCAAGAATGTCCCTACCTTACGCCAGAATGCCCCTGCATCAATGATGGCCTTTTGTTTTGGATAATCTATTATGTTTGGTGTACTCCTAACACTAGCTTTTTCTTTGTAAAGGGTTTCGGGTCCCTTCAAAACCTATTTTTTTCCATTAATCAGAACATATAACAAGCATGTAAAAAATAAAAAGAAGATCTAACATCTAAATAAAAATAAAAATGTAAAGAGCTAGGTTCACCAAAATGTATGGTTGAAAAAGGCAATCTAGGATCCATAAGTTCATGCACATTGCAAACAATGAATCCAATTCACACTAATCCCAAGTTAAATTACAAGTAAGATAATTTGATAGGTGTCTTAAGACGACTCAAGCATTAAGTGGACTCAGTGATCTTTCATTGATTAAGAGATTATGAATGTGCAATTATGATTGAGAAATACAAGATATAAGGCCAAAGAGGGAGAAATAGTGGTTTTCAACATGTACATTATAATTGGGAACTGAAAGACAAATTTATGAAGAAGATCTAGGAAAATAAAACTATAACTAACATATAGTTTGACTTTCACATTAAAGTAGGGGAACTAGGGTGACTTTATTAGCATGTTCCCTAGACTGGGGTGACATGCTTGACCTATTCTTAGAGGTTTCCATTCTGACAAATCACAAACTCTATCTTTCCTCAAGATCTGATTATATCATTTTTATGAGTCTTCCACCTGTACCTACACAGAGATGTGTAGAAAGTGATTTGCCTAAGTCAAATGTTGGTCTAGGAAATAACCTTGAATTAAGAATAAATTGAAATGCAATTGGGAGTGTGTTGATGTATAGTAGAGGGTGGAACTAAAAATAGAATTTGTATGCCTTCATAAACCTCCTTAATGTCAAAATTCTCATGAAGATGCTTGATGTTGACTTGTTGTTGAAAACAGATAGAAAGATCATGGATAACTTAACAAATGCTTAGTATGTGCATTACTCTTTGTCTTCAATGCCTTGAATGCTTGATCTCTTTCTCTAGGATTTGAAATGCAAAATTATAGTTGAGAGCTTGAATTGAATTGAGCTATTTAATTTCACTTGAAAAAAGAGGGAGGATACCTTGTTTATATACCTCTCCCAACTATTTTGGGGTGTTAAAATTGAAGGATGGTGATACGGTTTAAAATTCCCGCTAAATTAAAGTAACTATTACACATTTTTCAATTTGGGGCTAAACTTCAAGGAATAGAGCAACCAAGTTGGCATGTTCCCAATAACGAGGCAACCAAGTTGGTCTACTGCCTCCATATAATCCCAAATAGGGACTAGAAGTCCTAATTGGAGTGGAGATGCTAAAATTACATGTGAAAGTGGGTTGGATCAAACATGTCAGGGATGGAAGGCCAATAACACTTAAATAGAGCCTAAGCAAAAAATTGCATAGGGATGCAATTTACAATGCTATAGTACTATAGGATGTGTCATGCCAATGTCAGTTGTCACATTAGAAAGTTTACTAGGTGTAGTGCAATTTATGAGGTTCTATACCCGATTGCTAATTCTAAATAAAATGTCTCCATGACTTATATTATTATTTTTAATTAAATAATATAAATTTAAAATAGTTTACATCTTTAATATATTAATTTCATCTAGACATTGATCATTCAAGATATTAAAAATAATGCATATATTCAATTAGATGTAAAAAAGTTATTATTCTCTTTACATAGTCCATTTCAAAACAACTCACTTTAAATACTTACCAAGAAAGTATTATTGAATATTGATAAATAATTTATATTCTCATGCCTTTTTGAATATGCCGAAATCAAGCTGATAACAATTTTATATATATATCAAATAAATATATGATTTTCTTTAAAAAAAATTCATTTCACTTTAATTCATGTATGTTTTATGTAGTTAGATAATTTACACAATTAATAGATTACATAAAAACTGATTATATTCAACTAAAAATAACTTAAAGCATATTTTCAATTCCACAATGTTTGTAATTATATGAATGTTTTTTTAATAGAACTTCGATTGACAAAGTTATGAAATTTCGTAGGAGAGTATGAAGTGTTTGAAAGAATGGCTATTGATGGAATCGCCTCTAATCTAGTGGTTTACTTGATAGGTAATTGGAATTCCTTGAGGAGGCCTAGGCGACACTATAGGTCATGGATCATATTTTTATGTATATATATTGACATTGATCATATTTTTATGTATATATATTGGTAATTTTAATACGTGAAGCATTGAATATTATTATCTTCAACGTATTCATTGCCCCCTAAAATGTAATATAGTATTTTTTTTTTTAAAGCTAAATATTGGTATCATTTTGATAGATAATGATATTTCCCACATTATTTCTATTTGATATAGGACTATGGGGTAGGGGCATTTTGTAAAAGAGTATTAATAGGGGATTTTTTACTCATCTAGACCCTTTTTTTCTTTTTACATTACTACAATAGGAATTGTATTCCATCTCCTTACATAGAGCTGTAAAAGATGAAGATAGAATGTGAAAAGAATGAAAAATTAAATTCACTATTTTGATAAAAGTTTTAGTAATTATTTTAAAGTTAGAAATAGAATGTGAAAAACATTAAAAATCAAGTTCACTAATTTGATTAAAGTTTTGACAATTATTCTCTCTTTCAGAAGTTATCAAAACTTTATGACTATTTTTTTTTATTATGTATCTAGATAAATATTTGTATAGTAGTTCAACAAAATAAACATCTAGTATTATTTTTTTTTAATTCAAAATAGTAGTTATATTATTAAAATATAATGTTACATATATTCATGAAGAAAGGTGGATTGAAATAGTGACATCTTGAAAGTTCAAATAGGGTTGCTGTCCAAAATAGAATGCAACATCACACTTATAGCATGTTGCTATATGATGAGAGCAAGAGCAAAATGATGAAATAGATCTTGATCATCCACTTTATCCCATTCATAAATGGAGTTTGATGTGTTTGTGGGAGGGTCTCAACTACTGTTACCATCCTGATTATCTTGAGTAGAAAGTCAAATAGGAGAAACAGTTTAAGGGCCAACTAAGAGAAGTTGCCAAAGTCTGGCCAGCCAATAGTGCCACCCCTAAAAGTTGGGGGAGAAACACAATGATGGTTGATGGACAATGGCCATCCTCATTGAACATGATGTCTTGACACATGAGGTAGAGAGGATTAACAATAAGAATCCTAGTTGTAATGATAAGACTGGTTGCTACATCGACAATGTCTATAAGACAAAGATCAACCTTTATGAGGTAGGAGTGAAAAGGACCTTGAAAACAATAAGTTGAGATTAACCCAATGGTTCAGTAGCACTAGGAGGTGAACAACTTCAAGTGTGATTTTAATTTTCGTACTACTTTTTTTCTTTTTACTAATGTAGATATTAACTATATTTAGATCTATAATATTGACAATGCAAGAGATATCAAACTAAAACTAATTTGTCTTCTAATCCTCCTTCCACATAGTCTTCTTTTGAACAAGCAAATCTACCTTCTGCACAAACACTAAGAATTGAAAAAACTCACTCTGCCCTTGCTGCAAATATCCATGCCAGATTATGTCCTGAATCAAACATTATCTTGACAAAACATGGAAACCAACAAACAGAAGTTTTCTATTATATATAACCAAAAAAATATCTATGGTGCAAAACTTTTAACCCAAAATCATTCAAGTGCAACTATTAATTCTAGTTTTCTATTGCACATACCCAAGTGTAAATGATAAAAGACAGACATTGTACACAGCAATCGTCCACTTCTAGCAAGTCTTCCTGAATGACTTGGTTATAAGTTCACACACACGAGCTTCTGTGCTATTTGTGACTTAAGTAGTTCTGTCAAACATTTACACAAAATAATACCAATATCATTCATTCATGCAATTAAATCGTGAAGTGAAATGTTCCTCTTTTGACACACCTTCAGATGTGGCTCTGTACTTGGTCAAGATGGGATCTGCTTCATTAAAAGTAATGGTGCACAAATGTGAAGCCAACTGAAGCACTGAAGGTATTCTGCATGTCATAGAAATAAAAGCCTGGATCTCCCCCACAGGAGGAGATTGAAGATTGAAGAGTAAGAGGACAAGATTTCCAAAATGGTTATTGCCAGTCATGATGGGGAGATCAGCTCCTTCGAGGTTGTGGGCACTTTTGCCATTGTAGATTATATCATAAAAATATAACACAAAATTCTTGCAGGGCTTTGGAAGGCTTTTTTCTAGCTGTGAAAATCTGCAGATTTTAGCATGATGGTACATTCCAGAAGCCATAATTCTAACAGATTTCATTGCCATTTGGGAAAAAATACATGGAAATATCTCTCTACCTAGAGTGAGAAGAATAGTGGTGCACATTATAGCTTACACTTAATTCCATTTATAACTTTCAAATATTCTGAATTCAAAATTCTTTTCATCTCATCAATAAATTTGAACACATCAAAATGAAATAATCATAGGATATAACTATAACTATTGAATTAAAATTGTAAAATGAAAAATCATTTGAAAAAGAGTGCTTATTTTATATAAGAGAATTTTGAAGTAATTTTACATAACTAATAAGTTATAGTCTATGACCACGTTTTTTTTCTATCTTAAAATAAAATTATAAGCAATGCATTTATGTTTATTGTATGGAACAAATTGAGAAACTAAAAATTTATTTATCTTAATTACAGTGTCATAATATATTGGAATGATCATTTAGACATCCTTTGCAAACACAGATCTACCATAAATACCGTAAGAACAGTTACTTTTCTGATCCAAATGCTCAACATAGATTATGCATATTTCAAAATTTCAAAAAGAGAAAAAATAATAACACCTTTCAAATTGTGTTTGATATTAGAAAATATTTGTGTATATCCAAACATGTCAAAGACAATCTTGTAACAAAATTCTCATTAATTGCTTTAAAAAATGATAATTTTCAAATGTAATTATTTGTGGATAAAAGAAACTAATGTCAATGCCACTATATATTTTTATCAAAATATATTCTTCTAAAGATTTACATAAAAAATGTATAATGTAATCCTAGAATATATAATTCAAATAAAAAATCTAAGATATAATGATAATTTTTGCAACTACAAAAGATAAACTCTATTGTTTATTAAAAGGTTAAGCAGCTTCATCCGCTTCAACTTTCCCACATCAAAAGGAATATCCCCATTCAATTGTTTATTCGAAAGAATTGGCTCAGGCTAAATTCGCTTGTAAATTGAAAATGAGGAATTTAGAAGACAGTAGAATTGACTAGACTTGGCAGAGTTGGCATGTGAGTAAATGAGTCATATATTACGATATATTCTACTGACTAAGACAATAGAATTGACTAGACGTGAAGAGGGCCGAGAAGCGTGTGAAGGAAGAGATGTGTCATTGGAACATCTCTGAGAAAAATGGAACGATATACAATTTTACAATAAAGAAGAGAAGCATTGACTCATTTTTTAAAGGAAATTTATGATATATTATGAATTTTTTATTTATCAATCAATGAAATTAATAAGGGAAGGGGTCCAATTAATTGAGGCAGTCGTTAAGTTCTTTATAAAATGTATTAAAGATTAAAAAATGTTAAACTTTTTTTTTTTCAGATTGGCTAAAATACAGTCTTTTTTTCCCATTTTTTTGTGGTCCACAATTAAATATGCAGATTATGAAGAACAGATGGTGAAAATTTTGCGAAAATCTGTTATGTTTTCTGTTTTTTGAAATTTGGACAACGGTGCATTTTATAGGGAGCTTAGCCACATACAAAAAGCAACAAAGACAAAAAAATGTCAAACTTTTTTTTTTTCCAGATTCGCCAAAACACATTTTTTTTTTATTGTTTATGTTTTAAATATTATTTGTTGTTGTAAAAGCGAATAACTAATGGGATAATAGGGAATATGTTTCAAATGACCCTTTAAAATGGCTAATATGTTACCCTTGCATATAGATTAAATTCTACAATTTTCATCTTTACTACCGAAAGCAATGAAATAACTATAAGTGGTTAAGTCGCATACAAAGACAAAAAAATAAATTTGTCAAAATCTAATGTATCATTTAGGAGCCCAGGATGAACAAAGTTAGTTATAATTTAGTTATAATGGGCTATTGGTGATCTTTCCCTAGTGTTATGAATGATTATTTGAATTTAAAGACCATCATAAGATATAAAAATTATGTTATTTATATTCTTGTCATATTAAGTAAATATGGGATCTAAAGTTCTACAATTTTGTTGATCACATGCTCTAGAGGTAAATAATGGTAGTTTGCCAACCAATTTGAAATCCATTTTTCTTTATTTTGGTACATGGTTGTCAAATTTTGTGATGTTCTTACTTTGTTGTGTACATATAGGAAAAAGAAACTCTAAGATGTCATGATTGTAAACATAAAAATTATTTTCCAATTATTGAATTCATCCTTTTGATGGCTATCTAAAATAAGTGTTTTGTAATTGTTTATTTATTCTTTCTTTTGTTCATGTGTTATTTATAAAATCATTATTATTATTACAAAAGCATTAATGTTGCAACATTTGAAGTTAATATACATTAGTCATATAATGTCACATTCTATATAAATTCTACCAATATTTAAAGAGAGTTTGTGATTATGTTGCATTTCATATGATTGCATTTTCAAATTGTGTAAGATGTAATATATGTTTTATGTTGATATACATTCATGTAAATATTTTATTTGTATTTGGGTTAAATATTTATTCAAATACTCATGCGAACACCACATATATGTGTGTGTGTGTACACCTAAAATTGGTGAAAGCCAGGATTAATTAAATTCAAGCCATTTGGATTAATTAAAATAAAAAATTAAATAACTATGTAATTGAATTAATCACTGGATTATATAGTTCATTTAATTAATTAAGTCCAACTAGGGCTTAATAATCAATACATGGTAAATTAATTAATTATTTTGGATTAATTATTCCTCAAATTCCTCACCTACCACTACAAAACAAAAATTAATCAACCAATGGGAAAAGAGCTCCTGAAAATGTGCACATGGATCACAAATAGGCTTTTCTATTGTAGAACTTTCCAAATGGATAAATAACTCGGTTCAACTCCTTTACTCACAGATTGGTCATCTTAACTGAGCAGCTATCTATCATATGGTCTAGGTGTTATGTCTCTCTCAATCTTCATTTGGTCTAGGACTCCCCTGATATTTAGATTAAGGTTGATTATTCTTCTATATTTTCTGATCATTTTCCCATCCTCTACTCTATTTTGGGGTCAAATTATGACTGTAAGGAGAATCAATTACCCTACAAGTTGAACACTTCTCACTAAAAGATCCATCTTGTATTTTTGCCCAAATTGGTATCTGGAACTTTATTATCCCCAAACCCAAGGATGAAGAATCATATAGAGAATGGTGGTATAATTATACCACTTAATGTGTCAAATTTTTATGTGCCTTTGGTAGAATACATGCATGACATTTAGACAATAAAAGATTAAATCTCTTGAAATAAAATTAGAATACACTAGAAAATTGCTTATTTCTAATGCAAGAAATACAAGCTTGCAAATTTCCATCACTTCCATTGAGGAGGAACTTCATAAATTCGATATATACAAGGGCCAAGGTGCCAAAATTAGAGTTAGGCTTCATTGGATAAAGGAGGGGAATAAAGGTTCAAAACATTTTTTTAGATTCTTAAACCACAATCACACAAAAAAACATATATGTGTAAAACATAATGAAAATGGTCATCTTCTAAAAAATTCAAAAGAGATAGAAGCTATGTTTCAGTACTTCAAAGTGAATCTATTTAGAGAGGATGACCATTAGCAAGATGTTCAATATGTTTTGGAAGATATCTTGAAAAACCATATTCCTATGGAGTTCGACCCAAAGTAGAGAAGGTTTCTAGATTTGATACTTTCTATGGAAGAGCTTGAACATGCTATTGTATGAATGACTCTTAATAAAAGTCTCAGTATTGATGGTCTCCCAATAGAATTTTATAAAACTATGCAGCCACACACTAAAGGATGACTTTTACCTCCTTTATTTAGAGTCTATGGAACAAGGATCCTTAGGGCCTACCGTTAATAAAGGTCTTATTAAACTGGTTCCTAAGGGGAAAATAAAGACTTTATCTATGGATGGTGACCTATTACTCTTCTGAACACTGCTTATTAGATTATTGTTCAAGCTCAAGTGCTACAAGAATAAAACCTACCGTAAAGGGGATTGTTAGACCATAACAAAAAGGTTTCCTTGGTGGAAGATTTATCCTTGATAATTTAATGTTACCTTGGGAAACTAGTGAATGGGCTCAACAAACAAGACAAAATACTTTACTCGTTAAGCTTTACTTTGATGAAGTATATGATAGAATGCATTGGAGCTTTATTATTAGGATGCCTCAATGGTTGGGTTTTGGACCTAAGATTTTTGTACATGTTAAGATGATTTTTAATGATGTCAATGCCTACCTAGTGATCAATCATTCCCTATTAGGATCATTTCCATTACAATTCTCAATTAAAAGATGGTGCCCATTAGCACCTTTCCTATATGTTCTTATTGTGGCTTCACTTGTTTATCTACTAGAAAAATACAATACATTAAACATGATTAAAGGAATCTTTATTCTCGATAATGTTGCTATGGGGTATATGCACAAAGATGGGGGACCAAAAATATGACACTTTTCTTTTTGGTCCCCCATCACGCATAGTGCATATGCACTAAAGGGCGTGCACCCTATAGGGCATGCGCCCTATGGCTTAGGTTGCCCAAGCCTTAGGCTTGGGCAATTCAAAACAAAGTGCGTGCTTTGTAAAACACTTTTTTAGTATTTTTCAAAGAGCGTGCACCCTATAGGGCACATGTGCTTTGAAAAAATCCTTCTTATTAAATCTTGCTACAGGTTGGAAAGCTCATTTTGCTTTCCTCAAACCCGTGTTTGCAGCTAAGAAGGGCTTCCCAAGCTCACACACACTCTTCTTTTGGCTTGTGAATCCATTGTTTTTGTTCATCCATCCATCAAATGGCTCCACAGCGTCGTCAAGTTCGATCCAGAAGAAGAGGTAAGTGTTTTTACAACCCATGCCTCTTATTTGTTTTAAAATTTATTTTTGTTTAAATTTGTGTGTAGTGAAGATTTTAAATTCTAGTTTTTTTAATTGCTAGGAAGAAATAATCTCCCTCAACCAAACCCTCCACCAAGCTCTCCACCAAACCCTCTGTCTCCTCATGAAAAACCGAATGGAGAAAAAAATGAAGAAAATGAGCCTCAATTGCCTCCACCAATCGAGAAACCTCCTCCTGGAACACAAGAAAATTTGATGAACCAAATTGAAAGAGGGCAAAAAGAATTAGAATCTTTAATTGCTAGGTTAAAAGATTCTAGTGGTACAAATCTCGGAAGGGAAAGACTTGAAAAATCATTGGAAGCAATCTCAACCCACGTAAGATCGGTTAGTGGGCAAATTAATTTATGGCAGGATAAAAGAGAAGAACAAAAACAATATTATGCCAATAAATTATCTTATGCGGACATAAAAAAGAAAAAAATCACAAAGATGACATTTGCAAGCTATTTAAAAAACCAGGGGACACAGATACTCTTAGAACTACAACAAGGAGGTTCCCAATTCATTGGTGCTTAAATGAAGACATTAAAATTAATTTTTGGGAGAGATGGTGGATGGTTTTTTATTTGCCTCCTTGTAACAAACATGAGGTTCCTATATATTTCTTGAGGAAACTCTATTACGAGTTTGTTCTCAAGGAGGTGCCTAATTATTTTGACTATCTAGATTCTCACGGTAGAGGAGGGGCGTCATCATTTGATCGAGCAGGGGCACATCATGACCCTAATGCACCTAGGGTTCCTATTGGCAAGCCATAGATGGATCATTTTACTATTCCTTTCGTTGTGAAGGAACATGTAGAGACAGACACACTAGGCATGATTAGTGCTCTAACACAGACTCTCATTCAGTGTGCCACTCCTTTAGTTGAGGGAGACCATGGTCAATCTTTGAGGGGGCATATTTGTCGATCATGTGGATGCTTGTGCACATTTGGTATTAGCGAGAGAGAGGAAGAGGATCCTGGAATGATGACTGATAGCTTTCTAAATATGACATTTGGCATTGACACATAGGTAAATATTTCCAAGTTCATTAAATTGCTTTGATCATATTTCATTTATAAAAGAATAACTAGTTAATTTAGTATCTATTGATTATGATGAAAATTCAGGGCAAGAGTGTTAGTGGCGATGGCAGTGGCAATGACAATGATCCTAATGTCCCCTTCTACACATCATCGTCAGTTCCACAAGTATATATTGAATAAAACATTTTAATTAATATATTTGATTATTATGTAATTATATGAATAATTGTATCATAACTTATTATGCATGTGCATTAGACGTTCACTGGTAAACCATCGACATTCACAATAGACAGGGAAGGGCATCGTGCCACTTTCCTTGAGGTATCTTTATTTGCATGTTAATTTGATTTACTTGATTATATTTAATTAATAAATGAATGAATAACTAAATTACCACACAAATTATGATCAAAATCCAGAGGCACGATGATCACATTCTTTCACATGGCTTTGTGATGTCACCATTGAGTCAACAGGTATATATGTCACTAGTACATTAGACCCACTTTTTAGACCAAAATTTCCAACCAAGCATTAAAATGGTTTTCCTTGGTCGGTTTATAGAAGGAAAATTTTGATTTTTTTTAATCCATTCCCGTGTTGGTCGGTATTTTGACAACCATGACAGGTTGTTGAAATTCTGATGAACATGGGTCTATAACTTTTTTAAAAAAACATAGGGATTTCATTTTATATTCTTTGCATGGCAAAGCAGAGGTGAAAGAAAAGGCCTAGGGATTTCATTTTATATTCCACACGCGGCAAAGCAGAGGTGAAAGAAAAGGCCTCGACTCCACCTGTAAGAACCACTCTTCATCTATAACAAATACACTCATCTTTGGTCTTTTAATCTTTGAAAAAGTTCTTGTGCTGCATTTATATTTTTTTGCATTCAATTTGTAGCATTTCTAGGGTTCAAAAATTTGTAGTCACTCTTTGTTCGTGCCTTGCGGGTCTTCCTGGACCCGATTCGAATTCTTTCAACTTGCAGGACTGTTGCTGTGTACACACATTTATTATGCCTTTCCCCATTTCTATTTTCAAAGGCCGAGTACAGTCATAAGAGTCTTCGATATCACCTAACTCTATAAACACAAACAGCCCCTTCTCGATTTTCTTTCAACATCATTGTTGATACATGACGCGAGTCTGTTGACGCTATACGAATAGACATATATGTGATAGTCACCTCTTCCTACCTCCAAATGTTGACAACAACATACACTGTCATTTGGAGACCATTCTGAATGGTTCTACCAGTGTTCCAACTCAGTCTCCTTTGAATACGACTGTCATCATTTTCCAATCGAGACTAGGTAAACTAGAACACATAAACAAGATATATTCTTTGTTAAAACTTAAGAACCCAAAAACCATTTGGGTAGTAGATTGTAATAACGAACAAGCAAGTCTAAAGAAAATAAATTGCAAATCAGTGAATGGAAACATTCAGAAAAACCAAATAGTCACGGAGGGAAATCATATGAAAATATCGAATGTATTTTATTCATCTCTTTGTACTACATTGACATCCATATCTCCAAGCCCTTTTTTGGTCTCTGGTTCAATTATTGCATGCACAAAGAATCCATACATTGTGTTCTACACTGGCAATGACTGAATTAAAGGGTTTTTGTAATGTCTCGTGTTAGGACTATGTAATATAGCTATCAAATTTCAATGCTCGGGTACTTCTGTAATGTTCCCTTAAGGGATTTCTAAGGATTTTGTCTATATTTTTATAGTTCAAACTGTAATATTTTATGGATTCCAAAATCATTATTTCTAAGCCTTACCCATACTTTATAATAGTGGATATAACATTGCCTCTCCTCATAGTTACTGATTTCACATCTTGAGCACATCTTGACTACTGCTACTAGCTATTGGATGATCTCTTTCATTGAGACTCAATCATAGTGTTGTCCTATTCTCTTATCCATCATAGTGAGGTTCTTTCATGACTTATATCTTCCCTACAAGACTATTGGTGTATATTGCACTAGGGTTCTATTATCCATGAATGTAAAATTGTCTTGTGCTAGTGAACACATCATTAGAAACAAAATACATATCATTGCCTCTCCTCTTGAAAACATCTCTATATCTTATATTGACCATTAAATCACTGCTCTAATTTTTCCCTTTACCACTGCTACTCCTTTATATATACACAGTCACCATGATTCCTCATGCTTGGTATGGTTTGCCATTTCTTTCATTACCCTGGACATTGCTTCCTTGTAAGATCTAATGCCTTCAACCTTTTTTTATCTCACAACTCATAAGGATTGATGTGATGATAGCCTCATGCTCTTCATTCCATGGTCTAAAACTTTGTACAAAACATGCACCTCTTGATGCTACTGCTAGCTTTTACTCTGCTCTTTGAAAGACAATATGGCACCTCTCGTTGCATACACTATGGCCCTATAGCTGACTGTCATATCAATGGGTAAGATTTACATCTTTTAATTTGACCATCTTTTCATCATGTAGTCATTATGAAAGTAGTAAATATCATCCCTCAAGCATTGAATAACATTGTTTTGAGGCACTCTTCTTGAACATGAATCTTTTCTTTCACAACATTGTCATTCTATTTTGTAGAAACACTAACAATAGTCTCTTTATGGCATTGTTTATCACCGCACCTTCACATTCATGAAAACCTATTAATGCTTGCATCTTTGTGATGATATAGTACCCTCGTTTCAATCTTTGAATATCACTGCCTTTTAGAAATTGTCCCTCTTTTGATTTTTATGACATCATTCCTTACTATGGCTATGAGCCTTCATAACAGTACCTATTCTTTATTCATTGTGCTTTGCAATCATGAATAAATAACATGCACTGTAGTCATTATGAAAGTAGTAAATATCATCATGTAGTCATTATGAAAGTAGTAAATATCATCCCTCAAGCATTGAATAACATTATTTTGAGGCACTCTTCTTGAACATGAATCTTTTCTTTCACAACACTGTCATTCTATTTTGTAGAAACACTAACAGTAGTCTCTTTATAGCATTGTTTATCACCGCACCTTCACATTCATTAAAATATATTAATGCTTGCATCTTTGTCATGATATAGTACCCTCATTTCAATCTTTGAATATCATTGCCTTTTAGAAACTGTCCCTATTTTAATTTTTATGACATCATTCCTTACTATGGCTATGAGCCTTCATAACAGTGTATGTTCTTTATTCATTGTTCTTTGCAATCATGAATAAAGAATAGGCACTGTAGTCATTATGAAAGTAGTATATATCATCATGTAGCCATTATGAAAGTAGTAAATATCATCCCTCAAGCATTGAATAACATTGTTTTGAGGCACTCTTCTTCAACATGAATCTTTTCTTTCACAACACTGTCATTCTATTTTGTAGAAACACTAACAATAGTCTCTTTATAGCATTGTTTATCACCACACCTTCACATTCATGAAAATCTATTAATGCTTGCATCTTTGTCATGATATAGTACCCTCGTTTCAATATTTGAATGTCACTACCTTTTAGAGATTGTCCCTCTTTTGATTTTTATGACATCATTCCTTATTGTGGCTATGAGCCTTCATAACAGTGCCTATTCTCTATTCATTGTGCTTTGCAATCATGAATAAAGAATAGGCATTGTAGTCATTATGAAAGTAGTAAATATCATCATGTAGTCATTATGAAAGTAGTAAATATCATCCCTCAAGCATTGAATAACATTGTTTTGAGGCACTCTTCTTGAACATGAATATTTTCTTTCACAACATTGTCATTCTATTTTGTAGAAACACTAACAATAGTCTCTTTATGGCATTGTTTATCACTGCACCTTCACATTCATGAAAATCTATTAATGCTTGCATCTTTGTCATGATATAGTACCCTCGTTTCAATCTTTGAATATCACTACCGTTTAGAAACTGTCCCTCTTTTGATATTTATGACATCATTCCTTACTGTGGCTATGAGCCTTCATAACAGTGTCTATTCTTTATTCATTGTGCTTTGCAATCATGAATAAAGAACATGCACTGTAGTCATTATGAAAGTAGTAAATATCATCATGTAGTCATTATGAAAGTAGTAAATATCATCCCTCAAGCATTGAATAACATTGTTTTGAGGCACTCTTCTTCAACATGAATCTTTTCTTTCACAACACTGTCATTCTATTTTGTAGAAACACTAACAATAGTCTCTTTATGGCATTGTTTATCACCGCACCTTCACATTCATGAAAATCTATTAATGCTTGCATCTTTGTCATGATATAGTACCCTCATTTCAATCTTTGAATATCACTGCCTTTTAGAAACTGTCCCTCTTTTGATTTTTATGACATCATTCCTTACTGTGGCTATGAGCCTACATAACAGTGCCTATTCTTTATTCATTGTGCTTTGCAATCATGAATAAAGAACATGCACTATAGTCATTATGAAAGTAGTAAATATCATCATGTAGTCATTATGAAAGTAGTAAATATCATCCCTCAAGCATTGAATAACATTGTTTTGAGGCACTCTTCTTCAACATGAATCTTTTCTTTCACAATACTGTCATTCTATTTTGTATAAACATTAACAATAATCTCTTTATGGCATTGTTTATCACCGCACCTTCACATTCATGAAAATCTATTAATGCTTGCATCTTTGTCATGATATAGTACCCTCATTTTAATCTTTGAATATCACTGCCTTTTAGAAATTGTCCTTCTTTTGATTTTTATGACATCATTCCTTACTGTGGCTATGAGCCTTCATAACAGTGTCTGTTCTTTATTCATTGTGCTTTGCAATCATGCATGCATGACCTCTATTATCTACTCAAGACCCGCTCTCTTGATGACTATTATAAGAGTGTCTTTGTGACTTATCATAAACCATATGAATCATTATTTTTTTATCACTTTATACCACTGTGATAGTGGATAAGCATTGAAGAAGAACTTTATTTAAATATTTATTATCCACATTGTTTTGGCATCTTTTTAAATCATGAATTGTTACACTTATCGTCACCTCATCAAGCCTATTTGACAGTCAACCTTGTCTATAACTAAGAACTCAAAAGTGTTGTTTGTCATTGGGACTAATCTTTGCTTACAAATTTGATCACCATTTATTGACATCCTTTTGATAATCACTTCTCAAGACTCTTGGATGCATTTTTTTCTTTCGTTCTTACTATTCCTTCACATGACTGATCATCTTTTGTGCTCACTGTCATGAGGAACTCTATGACACTCTAAAAGTGCCATTCCAACTTCATCAACATTGTCTTTTCCATTTGTAGTGTATACCACTGCTTTTGATACATGTTGAATGCCTTCCCATTTAGCTAGTGTCTCCTCTAATTGACATCTTTGAATTTTGGCCTTTTATCTCTACTTTTGTAAACAATTCCATTCTCTGCCTTATCATCTATGTCTACTCTTTTCTTTGACATACATTCTTGGAAGTTACTTTGAATGTGGTGGATCATGTGTTCTACATAGTATCATTGCCTACTCTTCTCTATTACAGTGACTGTCATTGTTCTTCACAAGAGTGCTTTTGTCACTTACCATGATTGCCAAAGATCTAAGAATTCAAAACTCTTAGAAACCCTCCTCAAAATAGTAGAGATTTTGTTTTCGCATTTAACAAAAGATGTATCTCCCTGTGAACATTTTAATGAAAACTACTTCTCTTTCTTTGACATCTGCCATTCCTTGTTACGTCCTTCAACAATTTACTCTTTTTCTATGTCTAAAACAAGCCTTTGAATGTCCAAAGAATGCTGCTATTCTTTGCATGAAATCTACATTTCATCTTTCACTTATGCAAGACACTAGTGTGTACTCTATGCTTTCTGATCTACACGCATACTTTTCTCCACCAGTAATAGCCTAATTTGCTTGATGATTATAATAGTTGCCAACTTGTGAAAACAATATTGTGTCTCAATGTGTAATGTAGTCCTCTCCAACTCATGCTTGAGGAGCTTATATAATAATCATCTGATTAATATTTTTGGTTTTGATGTAAATTCTATTAAGACATTTTGACCGCCAACTCACTTATGTTTGGAGTCTTCTCCATATTTTGTACTCTTGGCCCAAATTTATTTATCTCACCGATAATAATTGGAAATGAAATGTTTGTATTTCATTGCTTACCATAGTTATCTGTCGAATATGAATTAATCCCCTTTAATGATGATAAATGTTGATGGCAGTCCCAAGTATAGCCTGAATGAAATATTAATTCTTCAATGTGTTCCTGTCTTTGAGACTCTTAAATTTTTTTGTTTTAATCTCTAACTTTTTAATTCAAATTACTATTTATAAAGTTAAATATTAAATGTCAAAGATCATATCAGATAGATTTAATTCTATTTCAAGCATAATTGGTAAGGGTGATGGTATGTTTCTTGATTACACCCCCCACCAAAATTTAAACTCTTTGAGGAATGTATGATATAACAAATGAGACCAGTACCATAAATAGGATTTAAGAGATAAGGTCAAGTGGCCCACTTAGACAGAAGGGATATCCAATGGTGGAATGGATACTTCTTAGCTCAAAAGATATTAGCAAATTTTGGCCTTATTGGAGTACTCCAATAAGGCCAAGATTCTACCCTTACCCATTTTCTCTTTGCCTTTGTGAACAATATATGTATCAACTCTTATATGCACAGCAACACAGGTGATGAACATTCAAAGTTGCCTAAGCAGTACTTTGAGCTTTCCTACCAACACATGTAATATTGTGAAAATCATCAGAAGTCCATTTGTTGGAGGAAATCTGATAGTGCACATGTTTGGAGGCCTGAAGGAAACAAGAGAATTTGAAGAGTCGCAAGTCTTAAGATTGTACTTAATATAGCCAAGCTTCATTCAATGGTACATTCAAACATGAAACAAACCATTCTTAAACCAGATTAAACTAGTAAACCAAAGGACATGCTTTTACTACTAAGTCTCTGTTTGTTGGGCATATTGATTATAAGTACATGACATATATCATAAATGTTGCCAATTAAGGTTGGCGGGATGATTACGCCTATCCTGAAAAAAGACTGTCAAATCATTATGCTTTCAAATCAATTACCTGTTGATGTATCCCTTGTGAGGGAGAGAAGTCAAACACATAAAGAACATGCACATAAACACGGCAACTGAAAAAATTAAATGGAATACACCAAGAAGTACCAAATGATGAATGCTCAATTGTTGTAATGGAAAAGCAATATCAAAATTGTCCATTTCTAGAACTTGATTTTTCTATAGTCCTCATGATTTTTCTTATTTCTTGTTTGTGCTTGGTGACAGGATTTTGAACATTGTTGACATACTTAAATGGAATACACAATACCAAATGATGAATGTTCAATTGTTGTAATGGAAAAGCATCAGAACTGTCCATTTCTAAAATTTGATTTTGTATAGTCTTAATTATTTTTCTATAGTCCTAATGATTTTGAAAATTGTTGACAAAGAGTGTTTCTTTTTTTTATTATAGTATAAATGATTTTTCTATAGTCGTAATGATTTTTCTTATTTCTTGTCTTTTGTCCCTTTTTTATTTTCTATGTCTGTGCTTCATGACAAGATTTTTTCACCTTCTTTTGATGGTATATTTCATTCACTCTATGTGGAATACTATTTTGTTCACTATTTTATTTCAGCTTTATATTTCTTTCATTTTTCATATACACAGAGACTACACATGTTGATAAAAAAATGAGCTAATTTAGGTTTACTTTTCATTATTGTAAATGGTTAATATTTCTGATGTGTATATATTTAATGTTTCTAATGTAAATACTATTCATTATAATATAAGAACTAATGTAGACTGGGTATCACAGGGAAATAATGGTTGCAGATACTTTAGTTGGGTCGATGACAACTCATCTGCATCTATCCACCCATCTCCACTTATCCACGATGAAGGATTTGAGTGCAAAACGTGTCAGCTAGGGCAAATTTCAAAATTATATTTTTATGATGCCTTCTCTGTATTGTAATCGCATATCTTTGTTGCGACCATATGCAGAGATGAACTCAGGAATTAGTTAGTTTAGTATTTTCATATTGTAACTTATATTTTAATATTGATATGACATAACTTCTCTTTGCCTCAAGTGCGCATATATATGGTTTACATCTTTTTTTAGAATAATTCTTCATGTTTATGGCTCAAGTGAGCTCCAATCTGCTATCAATCACATGATTTAATGTATAATGTTTTCTTGGTTATTCCATTTGTTCCTTGACCTTGACTATGGATTGACTATCATTTTCAAGCTTGAGTGAAGCTTCATACCACACAGCGTCTGCAAATTTGTATGCAACGCTAATTTATGCTGGAGGTAAACTACATGTGTCATATAAACAACATGGTTGAATGCAATCTCTTTTGTGTGTTTTCAAGAGTTTTCCCACCAATACAAGTGTAAATAACGCATTGAACGTAATCTAGGAATGTTGCGTGGTATGAAGTCTTGCTGAAGTTTGAGCGTAGCGTGGTATGAAGTCTCCCTTTATTCCAGTGAGGGATTGGAATGAGTTCATTTTGGATGCAAAGGAGAATGGGGATACTCAAAGAGGAATTACACCAGCAAATGAGAGAAGGTATAAACATGACAACTGAGAAACATAAATGCAGATTTCACAACAGCTGAGAAACATAATTGTAGGCATCAAGGTCACAATTTTTTGGAGACAACGTAATTGAGTTGTATACCCAAGCAATTGAGTTCAACTTCTCAACCTCCAATTCCAAGTTGACACTACGAGATACAAAGACCATAGATAAGGAATAAATTTAGAGAGTGGAGGAGGTCCATAATGACCAAAATAATACAGGATGAACCTCAAGTTAAATGATGCTAGGAAGGATCGCTTGCCAACATCTATTGAATACATATGTAGCTCATGAATACAAGGTCCTCCAACAGATGTTGGAAAATGATCCTTCCTAGCTACTATTGTTCTATAAGGTTTGTCTCAATCCCAATAGGTTGTAGTTTCATTTTATAGATGCATAAGTTAGAGGGGGCTTACAATAATAAATCATGTAATGAGGGGGCTTAGAACACTAATATATGCAAATTTTATTATTTAATAATAAAAATCTATTAAAATGTTTGCAGTTGCCTCATTTAACTTGATGTTTGTCTTGTATTATTTTTTTCATTATGGCCCTCCTCCGCTCTCTAAATTTATTCCTTATCTATGGTCTTTGGATCCCGTAGTGTCAACTTGGAATCGGAGGTGCAGAAGTTGCACTCAATCACTTGGGTATACAACTCAATTACGTTGTCTCCATAAAAATGTGACCATGATGCCTACAATCATGTTTCTTAGCTGTTGTGTCCTAGGACCCCTTATGACCCTTTACGACCATTTAAAATCCCTAAGAATACATCTTAGAGGTCTTAAAATGTCGTAAAGGGTCATAAGTGGCTCCTAGGAGGGGCCAGATGAGCTTCCACCTTCACGTGGTTGGCCCTGTTAAGTAGAGAATGTTATACTCTTCTCAAAACAAAGAGAAGCTCAATAATTTAAGCTCTTAGTCCACAGACAAATCAAATTAGATTTACTATCCAAAACACATAAAAAACATGCACATAAACACGACAACTGAGAAACATAAATGTAGATTTCACAATAGTTGAGAAACATAATTGTAGGCATCATGGTCACAATTTTTTGGAGACAATGTAATTGAGTTGTGTACCCAAGAGATGCAGAGCAAGTTCTGCACCTCCAATTCCAAGTTGAATACATTTGTTGGAGGACCTTGTATTCATGAGCAACAAATGTAGTCAACTTGGAATCAGAGGTGCAGGAGTTGCTCTGCATCGTCCGGGTATACAATTACATTATTTCCAAAAAATTGTGACCATGATGCCTACAATTATGTTTCTCATATGTTGTGTCCCAGGATCCCTTATGACCCTTTACGACCATTTACGATCCCTAAGAATACATCTTAGAGGTCTTAAAATATCGTAAAGGGTCATAGGAGGCTCCTAGGAGGGGCTAGATGAGCTTCCACCTTCACGTGGTTGGCCCTATTAAGTAGAGAATGTTATAATCTTCTCAAAACAAAGAGAAGCTCAATAATTTAAGGTCTCAATCCACAGAAAAATTAAATCAAAGGCTTTTTTGAAGTCAATAAAGCAGCAAAAAGCCTCGTCACCTGGAGTGTCCCATATTTTGTCAACTAAGTATCTAAGAGTCGCTCCATGATCTATGGTGGAGTGTTTTGGTCTAAAACCAGCTTGTCCCTTTGCTCTTTTCTCATTTGTTTCAGCCCATTTATTGATTTTTTGTTCTACCATGCTTCCAAATAACTTTCTAAGAAGGGGATTGATCATGATGGTCCAATAGTTAGAGGGGTACGTTGTTTGTGTCTCTGCTTTTGTAGATTGGGAAAGAACATGTTTGTGTGAAATAAGACAGAAAATGTGTGACTGTTTGTAAATAGTAAACAACAACAACATAATATTGTTGTGCTTAATTTGATAATATATATATATATATATTTTTTAAATTAAATTGTATGTCACTTTTTTGACCAACATAGAATAGACATATCGATGAGAAAGCTATACATTCAACGTTTATTGTGACAATTTTGCATCATAATTTTGACGAACACTGGTCACAGGGATAACGATATAGACAACAACTCTTCTAGGTTGAAGCATTGATTTCAACGTCATGTCTGTCAATAGTTCAATGATTGTGGACATCACAATTGCGATGGAGATTTCAAGTGTGGTATTTTCGACAAAAAAAATCCGACGAGCATTATGGTGGATGTTTCGACCAATAGGAGTCTAATAATCGACTAAACCTCGTCGAAAAACAAGCTAAAATTTACTAGTGTGTAATAATGCATTATAATTAACATGTCAGTAGTACATTCTTATATGAATGGTTATCTTATAATTTTCCATGTACATGTGCACTAGTTGAATGTTGGAGCTTCGACTTCGACATTGCACACCGAAGGATGTGGTGGAACCTTCATGGAGGTATCATTTACTCATTAGTAGGGTTGTAAAATATATATGTAATCTTGATAACTGCATAATACTTTTTTTGTTTCATTTTTAGTTATTGACGTTAGAGACTCTTCCTTCTATCTGTGATACTTTGGATCATGGAGTAGCTGCAACAGTAGCTAGTTCTAAAGCACTGACTAAGGTATGAAAGAGATCACTTAATTTTAATTGTTATTTTAATAGTTTGTATTGAATTTTATAATGATATTCATGTATGTATTTTAATTATCATTTTGATCATTTTTGTAGGGACTTATTACTCCAGATTGCCAGCATGCGCCTTTAGTGAATGAACATAGTGACTATTTGCTAGCAGTAAGTGAATATTCAATTTTATGTCATTGTATAATTTAATTTTGATGTATATTAGTTATTGATGCTTAAATTTTTTTTATCAGCTCGAGATATAGAAGAGTCTAGACAGGAGGATGAGTGAGTGCACTTGAAAGACTAGAGCATCCATTGCATCTCCATTGATGTGATGATCGAAGACAGCTTGGGACTTGTTTTCTTCCCCTGCAGGAAAGGACTAGATTAGGGATATGCATTGTATGCCTATATGGCATTAGTGGACATATTTTTTGTATATTGTATAAGTGATACATTGTACATCCATTTGGCTTTAAGGAATCTAGTTTAACTGTATTGAATATATTCAATGTATGACATTGTTGGACATATATATTTGGCTTCATGCCCTACGAATATATATTTTTCATGTTTTAGGTATGCAATTCATGTGTTTGGTGTATTGATGTATACTAATTTATGTTTATGTGGATGTCTTGTGCTTTGTAAATTTTCCATGCCTTATAGTTATGCTTGTATGTTTATCGATGTATGTTTAACTTACTGTCTGTGCTACAAATGCCAGTCACTGTCCTCAATAATAGTCAATTCCTTGATTGTAATAATAAAAAAAGTAATGAAATGAATGAAGAAATGTATAAATATAATATAAGGCAATATTTATACATCACAACCTATCCAAGATCACGTGGAATCAAAAATTTATATTCATTGGTGTGTTCCCTATTCCACGGGACAGACATAATATAAAGACATGACCTTGAATAGGTGATGCAACATATGGCATGGTTGTCATCTATTGACCCCAATACCAGGCCTATTTTGATCTTTGGGTACCCTAATGTTGGCAAGAGTTCTTTTATTAATAAGATTACTATGGCAGATGTGGATGTGCAACCTTATGCTTTTACAAACTAACTTCTAATTGTCCCCTAACTGACTGATTGTTAATGACAAACACTAGAATACATATTTGCACTCATCCTACTGCTCACCCCAAAGTCGTCGGTGGCATTCAAATGACTATGTGTGCCAAAAAAGGTTGTCAGGAGCATTTATCCAACCATTCAAAGTTGTTGGAATAGACGGTTCGATGCTATGACTGATGGTTGGAAAGATACGCAAAGTTGGTCATTTGAACTGAGGAAAACTATGAGTTCTGACATCAACCGAGAATGTTTTTCCAAATTTAAACGAACTTGAATCTTTGAAAATGAAGATAGGGTATTATAGGCGGTGACAACATGGTCTTGTAGCAACTGACAGATCGATGCTACCTCACACAAGCTCCGATATATGACCCCACAAATATTGCTGATTTCATGCTTTTGGGACCTTGACGGACACTTCGACCCGAAGTCATCAACAGGGTTTGAACAACTGTGTGTGGTGAACAAGGTTGCCACTAGCATTTACCTTACCATTCAAAGTTGTTGGAACAGACGGTCCGACGCTACGACCGAAGGTTTGAAAGATATGCAACGTTGGCCATTTGAACTAAGGAACACTTTGAGTTCTGACATCGACCGAGAATGTATTGCCAAATTTAAAAAAACTTGAATCTCTAAAAATTGAGATAGGCTATTGTAGATCCTAGCAACACAATCCCATATCAATTGACGGATCGATGTTACCTCGTACAAGCTCCGAGATATGACCCCGCAAAGATTGCTAATTTCATGCTCAAGCGACCTTGAGGGACACTTTGGCTCGGAGTCGTCAATGGGGATCGAATGACTGTGCGTGATGAACAAGGTTGCCACTAGTGTTTACCCAACCATTTAGAGCTATTTGAATAGATAGTTCGATGCTACGACTGACGGTTTGAAAGATACACAACTTTGGTCGTTTGAACTGAGGAACACTTTGAGTTCTGACATCGACCAAGAATGTGTTGCCAAATTTAAACGAACTTGAATCTCTAAAAACCAAGATAGGATATTATAGGCCCCAGTAACACGGTCCTGTAGCAACTAATGGACTGATGTTACCTCACATGAGCTCCGAGATATGACCCTGCAAAGATCACTAATTTCATGCTTAAGCGACCTTGAGGGACACTTCAGCCCGGAGTTGTCGGCGGGGATCGAACGACTGTGTGTCACGAATGAGGTTGCCACTAGTGTTTACTTGGCCATTCAGAGCTATTGGAATAGATGGTTCGATGCTACGGCCAACGGTTTAAAAGATACGCAGCTTTGGCTGTTTGAACTGAGGAACACTTTGAGTTCTGACATTGACCGAGAATGTGTTGACAAACTTAAATGAACTTGAATCTCTGAAAACTAAGACAGGCTATTGTAGGCCCTAGAAAAATGGTCCCGTACAACTAATGGATAGATGTTACCTCGCATGAGCTCTAAGAAATGACCCTACAAAGATCACTAATTTCATGCTTAAGCGACCTTGAGGGATAGTTCAGCCCAGAGTCGTCAGTAGGGATCGAATGACTGTGCATGGTGAATGAGGTTGCCACTAGCGTTTACCCAACCATTCAGAGCTATTGGAATAGATAGTTTGATGCTACAACCTACGGTTGGAAAGATACGCAATGTTGGCCATTTGAATTGAGGAACACTTTGAGTTCTGACATCGATTGAGAATGTATTGCTAAATTTAAATGAAATTGAATCTCTAAAAATTGAGATAGGTTATTGTAAGCCCTGATAACATGGTCCCATAACAATAGATGGATTGATGCTACCTTACACGAGCTCCAAGATATGATCCTACAAAGATCGCTGATTTCACGCTGAAGTGACCTTGAGGAACACTTTGGCCCAAAGTCCTCGGAGGGGATCAAATGGTTGTACGTGGTGAATGAGGTTGCCACTAGTGTTTACCCGACCATTCGAAGCTGTTGGAACAGATAGTTCAATGCTACGACTGATGGTTGGAAAGATACTCAACGTTGGTCGTTTGAACTACGGAATACGTTGAGTTTTGACATCGACCGAGACTGTGTTTTCAAATTTAAATGAAATTCAACTTCTAAAAACTGAGACAAGTTATTGTAGGCCCCAGCAATAGGGTCCTGTACCAACTAATGGATCGATGTTACCTCGCACAAGCTCTGAGATATGACCCCGCAAAGATCATTGATTTCATGCTAAAGTGACCTTGAGGGACACTTTGGCCTAGAGTCGTCGGTGCAGATCAAACGACTGTGCATGGTGAATGAGGTTTCCACTAGCGTTTACCTGACTATTCAGAGCTATTGGAAGAGATGGTTCGATGCTACAACTGATGGTTGGAAAGATACACAATGTTGGCCATTTGAACTGAAGAACACTTTGAGTTCTGACATCGACCGAGAATGTGTTGCCAAATTTAAATGAAATTGAATCTCTAAAAACTAAGATAGGTTATTGTAGGCCCCGGCAACACGGTCTCGTAGAAACTGATGGATCAATTCTACATCGCACGAGCTCTGAGATATGACACCACAAAGATTACTGATTTCATGTTGAAGATACCTTGAGGGACACTTTGGCCCAGAGTCATCGGCGGGGATCGAATGACTATGCATGGCGAACAAGGTTTCCACTAGTGTTTACTTGGCCATTTAGAGCTATTGGAATAGATGGTTCAATGCTACAATCGATAGTTGGAAACATACGCAATGTTGGCCATTTTAACTGAGGAACACTTTGAGTTCTGACATCGACCGAGAATGTGTTGCCAAATTTAAATGAAATTGAATCTTTGAAAACTGAGACGGGTTATTGTAGGCCTTGACAGCATGGTCCTGTAGCAACTGATGAATTGATGCTACCTTGTACGAGCTCTGAGATATGACCCTGCAAAGATTGTTGATTTCATGTTGAAGCGACCTTGAGGGACACTTCGGCCCAGAGTCATCGGTGGGGATCGAATGACTATGCATGGCGAACAAGATCACCACTAGTGTTTACCCGACCATTTGAAGCTATTGGAATAGACAGTTCAATGCTACGACCAATGGTTGGAAAGATACACAAAGTTGGTTGTTTGAACTAAGGAACACTTTGAGTTCTAACATCGACTGAGAATGTGTTGCCAAATTTAAATGAAATTGAATCTCTGAAAACTGAGATAGGTTATTATAGTCCTTGGCAACATGGTCCCCTAGAAACTAATGGATCGATGTTACCTCACCCGAGCTCCAAGATATGACCCCACAAAGATCACTGATTTCATGCTGAAGAGACCTTGAGGGACACTTCGGCCCAGAGTCGTCAACGGGGATCGAACCACCGTGTGTGAAAAATGAGGTTACCACTAGTGTTTACCCAGCCATTTGGAGTTGTTGGAACAGACGGTTCGATGCAACGACCGACGGTTTGAAAGATGCACAATGTTGGCCGTTTGAACTGAGGAACACTTTGAGTTCTGACATTGACCGAGAATGTGTTGCCAAATTTAAATGAAATCGAATCTCTAAAAATTGAGATAGGTTATTATATGCCCTAGCAACATGGTCTCGTAGAAACTGACAAATTGATGTTACCTTGCACGAGCTCCGAGATATGACTCCGCAAAGATCATTGATTTCATGCTTAAGAGACCTTGAGGGACACTTCGGCCCAGAGTCATCGGTGGGGATCGAATGACTATGCGTGGTGAATGAGGTTGCCACTAGCATTTACCAGGCCATTCTGAGCTATTGGAACAGACAGTTCGATGCTATGACTAATGGTTGGAAAGATATGCAACATTGGTCATTTGAACTGAGGAACACTTTGAGTTCTAACATCGATCGAGAATGTGTTGCCAAATTTAAATGAAATTGAATCTCTAAAAATTGAGATAGGTTATTGTAGGCCCCGGCAACATGGTCCCATAGCTACTGATGGATCGATGTTACCTCGCATGAGCTCTGAGATATGACCCCACAAAGATCTCTAATTTCATGCTGAAGCGATCTTAAGGGATACTTCGGCCCAGAGTCGTCAGCGGGGATTGAACGACTGTGCGTGGTGAATGAGGTGGCCACTAGCATTTACCCAGCCATTCAGAGCTATTGGAATAGATGGTTTGATGCTACGACCAATGGTTGGAAAGATACGCAACGTTGGTCGTTTGAACTAAGGAACACTTTGAGTTCTGACATTGACCGAGAATGTGTTACCAAATGTAAATGAAATTGAATCTCTGAAAATAGAGATAGGTTATTGTAGGCCCCGGCAACACAGTCACGTAGCAACTCACAGATCAATGTTACCTTGCATGAGCTCCAAGATATAACCCCACAAATATCACTGATTTCATGTTGAAGTGACCTTGAGGGACACTTCGGCCTAGAGTCATCGACAGGGATCGAATGATTGTGTGTGGAAAAAGAGGTTTCTAGTAGCATTTACCCAATCATTTGGAGCTATTGGAATAGACGGTTTGATGCTATGACTGACGGTTTGAAAGATATGCAACGTTGGCCATTTGAACTAAGGAACACTTTGAGTTCTGACATTGACCGAGAATGTGTTGCCAAATTTAAATAAAATTGAATCTCTGAAAACTGAGATAGATTATTGTAGGCCCTAGCAACACGGTCCTGTAGAAACTGACGGATCGATGTTACCTCACATGAACTCTAAGATATGACCCCACAAAGATCATTGATTTCATGTTGAAGCGACCTTGAGGGACACTTCGGCCTGGACTCGTCGATGGGGATCGAACGACTGTGCGTGGTGAAGGAGGTTGCCACTAGTGTTTACCCAGCCATTTGGAGCTATTGGAATAGATGGTTCGATGCTACGACCAATGGTTGGAAAGATATGCAATGTTGGCCATTTGAACTGGGGAACACTTTGAGTTCTAACATTGACTGAGAATGTATTGCCAAATTTAAATGAAATTGAATCTCTGAAAACTGAGATAGGTTATTGTAGGTATGGGCAACATGGTCCCGTATCAACTAATGGATCGATGTTACCTCGTACGAGCTCTGAGATATGAACCCACAAAGATCATTGATTTCATGTTTAAGCGACCTTGAGGGACACTTCAGCCCAGAGTCGTCGGCGGAGATCGAACGACTGTGCATGGCGAATGAGGTTTCCACTAGCTTTTACCTGGTTATTCAGAGTTGTTGGAATAGATGTTTTGATGCTACAACCGATAGTTGGAAAGATACACAATGTTATCCATTTGAACTGAGGAACACTATGACTTCTGACATCCACTGAGAATGTGTTTCCAAATTTAAACGAACTTGAATCTTTCAAAACCGAGACAGGATTTTGAAGGCCCAAGAAACACAGTCCTATAGCAACTGACAAATGCTACCTCACATGAGCTTCGAGATATGACCCCACAAAGATCACTAATTTCATGCTTAAGTGACCTTGAGGGACACTTCAGCCTGGAGTCATTGGCGACGATCGAATGACTGTGCATGGCGAATGAGGTTGCCACTAGCGTTTACCCAGCCATTCAGAGCTGTTGGAACAAACAGATCGATGCTACGAATGATGGTTGGAAGGATATGCAACGTTGGTCATTTGAACTGAGGAACACTATGACTTCTGACATTAATTGAGAATGTGTTGCCAAATTTAAATGAAGTTGAATCTCTCAAAACTAGGACAAGCTTTTGAAGGCCCGAAAAACATGGTCTTGTAGCAACTGACGGATCAATGCTACCTCGCATGAGCTCCGAGATATGACCCCACAAAGATCATTGATTTCATGCTTAAGTGACCTTGAGGGACACTTCGGCCCACAGTCCTTGGCGGTGATTGAATGACTGTGCATGGCGAATGAGGTTGCCACTAGTGTTTACCCGGTCATTCAAAGCTGTTGGAATAGATAGATCAATGCTACGAATGATGGTTGGATGTGAAATTCACAAATTTGATTATATTACCAAAAATATTCTAAAATATTATTGTGTTGTACTTTTGATTAACATGCAATGATTGGATGTGAAATTCAAAAATTTGATTATATTACCACTGGTTCTATTTCAAATTCTAGAAAAAATGGATATTTGACATATGTTCATAAATTTCAGTCAACACCATTTTAAAAGAACACATCAGTTTGTTTTTACACATTGAGAATATCATCAATAGGAATTGAACTGAAATTGACATAGGTCATAGGAAATAAATGCCCCAGCTTTTGTTGTCTTCTACATTTTGAGTTTCTTATTACAATCATGAGAAGAATATTACTCTCCAAATTGTTTTGGATAGTAACATTTGTATTTCCTCTTCACAAATATTTATTCCCTCATCTTGATGCCTATTGATACCGACAAAGTGAATATAGGCATTTCTGCCATGTAATCGGAGAAAAATGGTTTCCTAATTGATATTGCTCACTAACCCTTTACAACAAAGAATGTTTACAAAAACTAGCATGTACTTGCATGAGGACATTATATATTACATAAATCTTGCACAAAAGCAGTTGGCAAGCCACTCAAAAAGTAGTAACTGATAGCAAGTGGGGTAATGCAGATGCTTTAATAAATCACTATCTTCTTTACTCAAGCAACATTTGGTTCATCTTCTTGACTGGGGCATGTTTGGGAACAAATAGTCTCCATTTAAACTCAAGTCTCTAGAAGCAGTTATATTTGTCAATGGAGGAGATACACCCATTGGATCTGCAATAACTTTATGCTCACTGGAATTTCTATTTCTCTTCAATTGGGATACTCTTTCCAAAATTGCATCTACCCTTTTACCAATTTGGGAAATCAATGGGTCTATTTGTGGACCTCCAAGGAGTTGGTCACCTAACGAGAACCTTGAGATGAATCAAGAACTTCTCTAGGAAAGAGATCAGTACCTTGAGAAGCTCTCCACTTGTCAGCTAAATTAAAACCTTGGACCATAGATGGCTTCCCTTTGTTGTAAAATGAGGAGTGAGACTACCTTGCCAAAGGTGGCAATGAACTTACATTTGAGGGATAATGCCCAACATGAGTAACCTGGTTTCCCAAGTCTCGTAAATGCAAGGCCATTGACGAATAGGCATTTCTACTAGAAATATTTGTGGTGCTAGAATGAAGTGCATGACCAAATTCTTTTCTTGCTAATGAACCAATTTGAGGCTTCATTTCACATTGCTCTATGGATAATTCCACAGCACTTGTTACTTCTCTATCTGAAATTTTTGTGTCAGTGTACATGTGCACTGAAGAGCTTCTGTCACTACTTGAGCTACTAGCAGATGGTGAGTACTCATCATCATCATCTGACATAGGCTCACATGCATATCTTCCTTCTTTCCTTTGCCACTTTCCCCTTCCTAGTTGTTCCTCCTTATCTATAACTTCTATCATAAGTCCAAGAAGCTCTTCCCACTCTTTCCCATTAACTGTGGGCTTTGTCTCTTCGTTCTGAGTAATTGGCATACCTTGGATGGCACCAAGATAATCATTTTCTTCTAAAATGTCCTTTTCTCTCACATTAATCTCTTTATTAAGAATATTTTCTATATCTTCCTTTATATATTGAATAGATGTAGTTGTAAGCCCATGTTCATCAAGAATATTCCTTGCACCATTGAGTAATATATCATGCAATTCCTTAATAGTTTCATTCTTAATAGAATTCATAACTAGATTTTCCATAGCCAATTTTCTTGTTGATCGTTGTAATATTTTCTCCTCAACTAAACATTTTGTAATCAGTTGATACACAATCACAATTTTCTCTTGGCCAATCCTGTGGGCTTGCGATTGAGCCTGTAGATCCACAAAAGGGTTGAAATCTAGATCTGGTGGAAGAGTAGTATTAGCAAGAAGTCATTTAGTAACATCTCATCCTTATAACAACTAAATTTGGATTCACTAGAAGCATTAGTTGAAATTAATATACAACCTACATAAAACACTTTGTAAAGTATAGCCTACATATCATATACAACCACATCAAATGAGTTCAAATTAATATTTAGAATCTTGGATTGCATCAAGAAAGAATTTTTTTTTTTCAAAGTCTTTGTAATTTCTCTATGGCTGGTAGCCAATTGCTTATTCACTTATTTTTTGCTTCCTCAATTGGTCAAAAGTTGTATGGATACATGCAATCACACTATCACCGTCTAATCATAGCAAAGTACAGAAGCTTGGAAAAGGTTGTAACGAATTAATATGCAAATATTTTTGTCCATAACAGTATTTTCTACATTTATTATGATATTGATTCGACTTGATGCACCTTCACTATTTGATCCATACTTCCCTTATATTTCACTTGTTTTGCTCATTTTGCATGTCATAGGCAAGGATTTGACAGCGGGTATGACCTTCGTACTATCGGTGTTAATGATAAATTTTACCTTTTAGCTATTAATTTTTTGTCATTTTTCCTGTAGGATGCTTTTGTATACGAATTGTGGATATTCTCTAGGAAACTTTTCATTTTTTCTTGTAGGATGCCTTTGTATACAAATTTTGGAGGATCTCTATTAAAGAGTAGGTAAGGATGGCTAAGCTAAGTACAGTAGAGAGGGAGAGGACTATTTGAGAGAGCAGGAGATGGACAATGATAATGATAAAAAAATTTTAGGGCTTGCGAAAATGTGGAAATTATAATCTTCCTCCCAGAGAAGACATTAATGAAGTTCTATGTGCCTTAGCAGAGGAAGCTGGTTGGATTGTTGAAGTTGATGGTACTACATACAAAAATGTGGTATGTATGTCTTGCATTGATTTGAATCAAATTTTAAATCACTGTTTTCAGCACTGTCAAGGTTTGGGGTTCCTAAGTCACTGTTGTGATTGGAATCCAATAAAGATGAGCATCATCCCATGAAATTGAAGGCCTAGTTTTCATGGAATGAGCTATCTAACATGTACAATACAAATCTAATGCTTTGGCATGCAGACAAGTGAAAGAAGTGATCATAGTCAGCAAATGGTGGAAAATACATTGAATTTCATGGCAAGGGTATAGCACCAGAAGATTGGTCTTAAGGTTAGGGATATATGATGATTTGGATCATCTTATATTGTTCATTTAAAGGTTAATCAATAACCATTTGAACCTCGAAGTTATTGGAGGGCACCGATTTGAGAAACCCTTGGTTTGAGGGTTTAAAAGGGACCAAATTTGGGTTTTTTGGGGTTATAGGAGGTATGAGTATAATTACTTTTTTATTTAGAGGTTTATGGCATAATAAGATACTTTCTATAGTTTTAAGTCTTGGGGTTAATTTATTCATATAGTTCCTTTGTTAAATCACTCACTTTTCATGCATTTTTGGAGCCATAGGGGTGAGCAGCAATACATGCTCCAAAAAAACCATATATTTACTTTGGATATGACAATTTAATAGGAAAAAGGGTACTCAAAAAGTAATTTTTTTGATTAGTCCATTGGAAAGTTTCAGAGATAAGTGGTATTTTCCTTCGTTGCAGGGCTACTAGACAGGGCAATTCATTGATCCATCCCCTTTATGTATTTTTTGTCACTTGGGGATGGATCCAAACCTTGTAACTTAGTATTCTAACATTGGAAATGTGGGAAAGAAGAAGACTTTGCAAGCTAATCTAGTGATTGAAGGAGTTTGATGAGTTTGAAGGTGCATAAGGGTCATGAAATTGGTGCAAGGGTACAGTAGTAGACGTTCTAGCCTTTGGAGGGGGGTATTTTATGCATGAATCCATCAGAGGATGGTCAAATGATGGCAAATCAACTTTGGTTTAGTTTCTATGGTGCTGGGAGACGAGACATTGGGCGAGCCCTAGTTTTTAGGGGGTTTTGGGACAAATTTGGGGCTTTTACATCTAAAGGTGTCAAATATTAAAATTGATGGTATAATCCTCTAATTAGAGTCATTTTAAGACAAGTTGAAAGTGGCAAGGTCTAGGAGTGAGTCCTTAATAGGGTTGCTTTGTTAATTGAGCCTATTAGGCCTAGTTGGGAAACATGAATCAACAATTTTAAGGTGTATTCAAATAATTTGATCACCATTTGAAGAGGTGATCAATAATTTGGTTGATGGAACCAATTGGCAAGCTTAAACAAGCATTAACCAAGAACTTGTTTTGATATTGGTGGATATGGAGTTGCCTGAAGGAAACCTAAGATGTGGAGTCTTAAAGTAGATGGTATGAAAGGAGAGAATGAAGTAAAGGATTCTCCAAAGCTGAGAAAAGAAAAGAAAGTGATGTTCAAGCCTACAAAGGATTCAACAGTCAAAGTAATGAAATCTGAGAATAAGAAGAAGAAGAGGAAGAGAAGTGTAGGAAGTTA
>BSBK01014546.1:0-70000 GCA_027943335.1 Chamaecyparis obtusa
TATATATATACGTATATATATAGGAATATATATATATTTCTATATATATATATACGTATATATGTATATTCATATATATATACGTGTATATATATATATATATACATATACATATATATAAGTATATAGGTATATAAGTGTATATATATATATATATACACACACACACATATATATATATGTATATATGTATATATATCTATATAGATATGTATATACGTATATATATATATATATGTATATATGTATATATATATATATATATATATGTGTGTGTATATATATATATATATATATATACATATATATATATATATATATGAAAAAATTGATTTAGATATGAGTAGTAAAACTTAAAGAGACATGAAATAAGTAATTATATAGAGTCATAAGTGGAAATTATATGGCTTGTGGTTAAGTTAATTTATTTACTTAATGATATGATGGTATCACATGTGATTCTATTATTATTTTGTGTCTGCATGAATGTAGCATATCTAACCCTATATTTTACATGTCTTTAATAATAAATTAGATATTTTGTTTTAATTTTGAAGCAAAAATGATAATGTCCTAGGATTATTGTCTTTATAGTCACTTAAGAATTTAGTATATTGAAATTGAGTATTAAGATTTGTGACTATTAAGAGAAATGAGATATATGAAAATTTATATAGATTATTACTTGATGTATATTAGCATCTTATTTAACCATTATTCCTTATTTGAATACTTTTGATGATTCATATTTCCTACACATAATTTGACTTGATTATTGTTGGTGAATACAATATTTACAATAATGTTTCTTTATCTATAATTCACATATCTTGAATGTATTAATGTACATATTGAGTGTAGAGGCACAAATTAGCCAATAAAATAATGATAGATTAGACAAGATTCTCAAGTACCATTCCCTTACATCTTGGTCCATAAGTGGTGAATCGATTTTAATTTTTGGTTATACATATTGGTCTTGGTTTAGTGTGACTAGGAGATATCATTGTCACCTCATATAATTTTCTAGTAATGTACTCCTATTGGTTGATGTGTTTGATAAAACATATATAGTTGTATGAATTTTTAAGATGCTAATCTATTTTTTATCATTTTGAATAGTATGTTTAAATTTGATAATATCTATATACATGAGTAAACTCATATTTTGCATGCAAAATCAGATTTTTTTCTTCTTTTAAATCTTTACATGGATACAAATTTATATAATCTTCTTTCATTTCTTGTTGAGTTTAGATCCTTAAGAGAGAATCTATTGGATAGGTACATTTTATTACTATAAATCTTGAGCCTTGGGGAACATTGAAATGTATAGAGAGGAAAATGTTTCATTTGAGGATGGTGTCCAAGAGAGATAAAGTTTGGGAATAATAAATTATTCTCAAAGGCCAAAATGGAATGTGGTGACTCAATTCCTATGAAAGGTGCTAACTATACCATCAATAATGTATAAAGGAGAAATTATTCCAAGCATTCAAGGATCATTTGTCAATTATTTCTAACCAATACATCAAATTACCACACACCTAATCGTCACTCCACAATCTATGAATTCCATATTCATTCAATCATCATTCATTAACATATCAAATCATTCACTAACATAAAAAAGTAGGTGAATGTGAAAACTAAACATTTTATGGATCATTCATTATTTATTAATTATATTTATACATATAGTGATGTATGCTAAGCTTTGAAAAGTGATAGCCTCCTAGTAGGGGACATCACATAGAATATTATTAAAAAATATCAAATGTTATGTAAACATGTTAAATATTATAAAAACATAATAACAAATGTTATACAAACACATCAAATATTATTGAAATGTAGTAACAATGACACTGCCATAACAAAAATTAAATGCCATGAACATGAATAATACATCTAGTTCACATGATTAAATTATATAGAGATGCATATTGTATACATCAAATTATTTTAAATTGTTAGAAGAATAAGAAGAAAAATGCAAATATTAACAAACATAAGAGAACACAATGACACAAAATTTAACGTGGTTCACCCAATCCCTGGGCTACGTCCACCAACAGTGAGTCCAATATCTTTATTATTATCCATTAATTACAATCTAAAGCCTACAACTCAATACTACCACAGGAAGCTAAAAAATCCCTCATCCAATAAATCTCCAACCCTAAGCCCTTTTACAAGTATTTTTGACTTAACCTAATTAGGAAAAAAAATACTCTGACTAATCAAAAATTGATGGCTGACCCTTTACAATATTATAAAGTCATTTTTGGTGTCGAGGGGCATTGCCCCTCGACCCCACCCCAGGATCCCACAAGGGGCTCTGCCCCTTGACTCTGAGCTTGGGGGCGCTGCCCCTAATCCCCTGTAGATAATTCTATGGGAAAACTGTGCTGAAAGAACCTAAGTCTGATTAGGCTCCACATACATAACATAAATAAGTATGTATATTCATATACAAATATGGTATAAATGCCAACTCAAACAAAGTTTTACAAAATATGGCATATGGATCTCAAAATATCTATGAAATATACACGTGACAAATAAGTATCTCTATACATCCTATATTACTAGTGGATCATCAAAATGGAGCCTCTTTGAATGAGACTTTGGCTTTAAAGGATCCTTCAAAAGAAAATTGTAAACCGCAATTGAGATTACCTAAATTATATGATTTACATATAGAAAATTGACATCAAAATAAATACAGTGAACTATAATAAAAATTTAAAATTGCATTTTCATATACATCAACTCTACATCTCCTACTATGATCAAGATTCATAGATAGTGTCACTAGTAGAAAAGGGATGTTGCTAACAATGGAAATTTCAACCTATATATGTTCACAAGCATGAAATTGATACAATTGATCCTATAAAGTTGTCAATGATAAGAAAATAAAATTTGCTAAGTACCTAAATTAAAACAAAAACCTACCTGTCTTAGGACTTCTTCTAGAAATGTTGGTGTAGACAACAAGGATGTAAATCCCTTGCATTGTACCTCCCCCACATTGGGTGTTACATACAAGAGTAAAGAAAGAAAAAAATGTTAGTTAATATATACTTAAAATAATAACAATTTAAATGACAGGCATTTATACAATAAAAAATGTAAACTACTAAATGCAGAAATATATATCGTGTGAATATTATGGAAAAATGAGATGGCCAAGAGATTGGTCTTGTGAACCTATGTCATGTCCTTGAACATAAATATTTTCTAAAGAGATCATGTAAATAAACATTAGTACTATAATACATAATTTAGATAAGTACATGCATAATCATTCTCAAAGTCTTAATTACCTTACCCTTGTCAATGTGTGTCATTGTACCTCCCTCACACAGTACATCCCTCATAGTAGGTGAAACTTGCAAGATTAAAATAAGATGGAAATTTTAATTAATATATTATTTAATTATCAGAATTTAAATGGAAAGCATGTATACTCATAAAAAAAGTAAATGAATGAGTGAGGAAATATATACCATAGATATGTCAAGGCCAAATAAAACAAAAAAAAGTGTGGAATCCTAGACCTATATAATCTCATCCTTTGACAGCAACTAAACATAAATGTACTATGTTTACAATTTCATAAGTGTGCAGTCTTAATAAGTTAAATCTCATGTGTGTGTACACATACATACATACATACATATGTACATATATATATATATATATATATATATATATATATATATATATATATATATATATATATATATATATATATATATATATATATATATATATATATATATATATATATATATATATATATATATATATATATATATATATATATATGTATGTACACATATATACATACACATATATGTACATATGTATGTATATATGTAAATAATGTGTGTACACATATATACATATATATACATACATATATATATGTATGTGTACATACATACATACATACATACATACATACATACATACATACACACATACATACATACATACATACATACATACACACATATATACATATATATACATACATATATATATTTATGTGTACATACATACATACATACATACATACATACATACATACATACATACATACATACATACATACATACATACATATATATATATATATATATATATATATATATATATATATATATATATATATATATATATATATATATATATATATATATATATATATATATATATATATATATATATATATTTGTGTGTGTGTGTGTGTCTATTCATTTAAAATTAAATGGATTTTGAAATTAAAAGTTAAGTCTTACCAAAACATTCTCAGTGAATGGTCGATGTGCTTCCTTGTCTCTCATGTGAGATGACTCTCCAAGGTATGCTCATGTCCCTATCCTGACATCTAGTGCACCACCCATATCATGCACCTCAAAATCTTATGTGTCCATAATTTCCTTGATAGGCTAATCAAGGGGACCCAAGCATATCTTCTTGCACATAGTGCAGGTACATGGGGCACACAAATATTTGTAGTTGAGGAGGATGTTTTAGTACCACCAAACCCATCATTTGTATCATCAATATGTAGTTGTGTCAATGATGTAGTTTGGATAATAAAATGGTCGCTCAAAGAGTGAATGATCCTTATAGTCTATGAGGTAGCCTCTTTAATAATGTCGAGATATTGTACTATAGGAGGGGGAGAAATAAGAGAGGAGGGAACATATGAGCCTTGTACTACTTGGAATGCCTTTGGTGTATCCTAGGGCATGCCTCTTTCTATGCCTATGAATAATCTCATACTCCAGCAATTCATGTGCTTACCCAACACAAACTCAACATATATGTTTTTTTATGAAGAAAAATGGGAGATACATATTTTTTGGGTGGTTTATCAAAAAGAATCTACAAAAGATCACATAAGTTGTCTCATATTGCAGCATGCATGTACCATATCATGCACAAATTTGGTTATTTGAGATCACATGGTTGTCTAGTACGGGGATTCACAAATAGGGAAAGTATTTGTTCTTTTGTTATTCCAAGGGCCTTCATCTTTTTCATAACCAAGCCCATCATTAAACAAAGCATGCATGGCATCTCTCTATCGAAGTGTAGTATTATGTTGTGTGGTGATGGTTTCTATATTTCCTATTATATATCCCAATATATCAAAAATTAGGGATAATCTAGCGATCCTATTATAAACATCTCTGATTCCCCTCAATTCATTCAAATTTTTGGCTATGAGGTCTTCTATAGTCTAAGGGTTTTTAGGTGGAGGGTTTTGTGCCTATGGGTATGTGGGCTATGGGTTTTGGGGGTGTGGGTTTCCAAGCTCAATATTATCAATGTTATCTTCCATACATGATTAAGTTTCAAATTTGTATAGTTAGTATTTAATTTAAAAATAATTTCAAAATAAAATAAAAAAACCTAATTTAAACCAAAAACAAAAAATCTAACTCAAAAATAAAAATAACTGACAAAAAATGGATAAAAATGAAATGAAGATCATACCTGGAGGTTGATTTGAGCAAAAATCACCTCACAAGATCAAATATTTGGTAGATATTAGATACATTTTTTTTCAACAGTTATAGGTAAAAATGACCAAGTTCAACTGTTGCAAAAGTGGATTTTATATCCATAGGTATTAGATATCTGATATAAAAAATTAACATTTTTAAATATATTCACATGTTGTCGTAGGGGGCTTCGATATATTTTAATACTATAATATATAATATATAATATATAGTATATAATATATATGTATAATATATATGTATAGGACAAAATATAAAATATGGATGAGGTCCTAAAACAATGGTTTGCACATAAAAGAGACCCCAAAGCCAATATTTTAGACTTTATGAAATTGTATTGATATGAAAAGTAAATGTAGATGATTAATATTGAGATTAAGAAATAAAGGTACTTACCTCCAAAAAATAATCGATTGAAAACCTTATCAAATAGTCTTAGAAACTGTTGATTTCATCAATATTAAACCGAAACTGCGAGATCTACAAAACCCAAAAATATTTTTCAATTCTAAGGGAGGTCATCCTTGACCTTGATAAAAGGTCAAAGACTACCTTGAGATTTTGAAGGTCGACTTTTACTTTGTTTGCGGATCTCAAAAGTTCAGTGAAAAGGGTATCCAGATCTGCACTTTAATTCATCATCCCGCACCTGTACCTACAAGAAAAATGGTTTTTTTTGTTGGGGGAGGGGTTTGCCTTAGTCAAACCTCAATTTAGGAATTACCCTTTAAATTGAATTGAAATTGCAGATATAAACAAAGTAAATGAAACAATTTACCTTGCTTATGTTGAAAACCCTTGTAGAGGATTCAAATCCTTGAATCCATAAGCATGGATGCTCCAAATGAATGTAGAATTGAATGTAGGATGTCTCAAATCAATTGTCTTTAGATCTTCAACACCAATCTTGAATGGATCTTGAATTAGGAAGAGGCTTGAATGGAAATGGAGGAATCTTCAACAAGAGGGCTCCATAGAGCTTGAATCCTTCAATGGCTACTAATGGATCTCCTTGATGAATTGGATTTTGAATGCTTGAAGGCTTGAATGTTTGATCTTCTTGCTTGAGAGTGCTTGAAAGATTGTGAGATGAGATAAGAGATATGATAAAATGAGAGAGGAAGGATCCCTTTTATAGTGATCTAGGGCACAAGAGGGGCCTCGTAGAAAATAATAATTAAGGGCCCGTGACACAAAACTCTAGAGAGGTACACATAGAGAGGAAATTAAATTAAAGTCTTGACACAAAAATATAGAAGGGGACCACCCTTAATATAGAAATAAAGAAATAATTACTTAAGAGCCTTGTAACAAAATTTGAGGTAAGGCCATCCCCAAAGTTAATTTGAGCATTAGGCACAAAACTTGAGAAAGGCTAATCTCTAATAATAAATTAGGAATCATATAAAAATATGGAGAAAGTACACCTCAAATATTAATTTGATAATTTGACACTTAATCTAAGAAATAGTGGCCCCGAAGAGGGAAAAGACAAGATTTTGATGAAACCCTAAAACCAGAATCTAATCTTAAGGATCCCAGACCCTAGGGTCAAGGATGAGGTTGACCTTGATCTAGGTTAGGGTCAAGATCATCCCTGACCTAGGTCAGGGTCGAGGTCGACCTTGACCCTGAGGTCAAGAATCCCAGGTTCTCAATTCAGGATGGAAGAATTATGCCAAGAAGAAGTGGAGAATGGGGAAAAATAGGGGAAAAAGCCAAATCCAAGTCGAGTACCCATTCAAGGAATTTGACATGAACCCAAACCACTTACTCAGAGAGCTAAACATTCTTACCATGGAAGTGCTTCCATTTTAAGATGATACATTAAGCCCCCAATTTAGCAAGAGTATGGACTTGATGCGAACTCTTGGTAAAGGAGATCACAAAGAAATAGATAATCTTATTGAAATCAAAGGGAAAAATGAATCCTCAAGCCCCCAGGGAATCAAGTCTTTGTCGAATCCAAGATTTCAATAAGAGAGACATCACTAGAGAAAAGAGAGAAAATGAGAGAGAGAGAGAGAGGAGTGGTTAACTCACCCAGTAAGATGTGTGTATCTCACTATGAACCACAAAAGGATAGGATGGCCCACCAAGAAAACACCTGATAGTCACCCCATAATGTTGTGCACCTTCTGGTAGCTTTGTGTATGTATGTAATGCATCTTCTAATGGCTTTTATAAAGTACCCATGGATCCACCTTCTGGTATCACCATGGAATATAAAATGTGTGTCTCCTCAGGATTTAGTAACTTATGTGCATTACCTTTAGAAGATTTAGCATATTTGAAATTGAAAATGCATGTCCCTTCAGGATTTAGCAACTTATGTGTGTTACCTTTAGAGGATTTAGCATATTTGAAATTTGCAAATGCGTGTCCCTTCAGGATTTAGCAACTTATGTGCATTACCTTCAGAGGATTTAGCATGCTACAAAATAAAAGGTTAGAATGAAAATACATAATATAGAATGAGGGAGGCGATATATATGCCCCCTCCTTAAGATGGAAAAAACATACTTGTTGTCATATTTTTACACACTTTTGGAGGCCTAGTTACTAGATGAGCTACTGTACCCTAGTTTGCATTATTATGTGGTCTTGCTTAATATTCGTGTTCATTTTCATTGCAAAGTACATAAAAGGAAAAGAGATAAACTGCATCTAAGATTACATACGCCAATATTCTAAATATGCTACATATATAACGAAGCATAGATGTAGGGGTACCAGACATTTCCTGTTAATGAGAATTGATCTTCAGGGTTCCTAGTGTGCTCCTGTGATCCTGAACATGTAGAAGAGAGAAGAGAAGTGGGTTAGATCCAATGGATCTAAGAAATTCCTGGTATCACAAAATCTACCTACAAACATGCATACGTGCACTCAGCTATACACCTCTGACACGGGCTGTGCTCAAGGTAGGTGCATGATGAGGCTCCAAAAATAAAATAAAAAAGAAAAAAGAATACCATGTTTTCACTAATGCATTGTTCAATGTGCAGATGCAGATTACAACACCCATGACTAGTATTGAGTCTCCTAGTACCCTACATTGAACCGGTGAGGGTTTTTAGAAGCTCTATTCCCACAGAGTTTCTGGGAACCCTAACTGTCTCAAGGAGAGACACTGAATCATGTAGGGGGTACTCAACAAGTGAGTAGTGTCAGTGAAACACTCATGGATCACAAAGAAAAATCAAAAGATAGCATAGTTAACAGGACACTGATAGATTCAACAGGGTACACTAAATCATCAAATCAAAAAGAGAATAAGAAGACACAAATCTGCATGTTGAAGAAGATGCATAGCAGCATGAACATGATCAAATCTGCATTATGAGCCAATAGTAAAAAGGCTACAATTGGTAAATCACTGACAGTATGGTTTCATCATGTAAAGAAGTGGGTGAATGAGCTCCAAACATCATGATGTGCTATCAATACTAGTCAATAATCAATGAACAATCATAGTGCATGAATAGTAAACATCATGGTAATCATGGCATCAGGAGTAGAAAAGGGATTTACAATCAGAGTAAATACTTCTTGCCCACAGCAATGACAAAATCCATCAACAAATCCTCGAAAGTGAAGCAATCAAAAGGAGCTCATAGTGCCCTTATCAATTACAAAGAATCAATAGTGAGTAATAATCTAGCAGTACCAGCATCCCCTATTTCAAGTTCTCAAGGGGCCTCTTAAATTCAAATAGTGGATTATTGACAAAATAGGGAATTGTGCCATGATGTTTCTTAGGGGTTTCATGAATACATGCAATAAGAAATAAATCACTAATGCCCTAGTTCATGGACTATGTACAATGAAGAGAATAGTGGAAGCATGAAATATAAAGTGCAATGTAGACAAGCATTGACCCCAGCAGCTCGTGGGCCATGCATACTGAGGGCAACATAGTGTTAGGAGTATGGCACAAATTGGAGTAGGTGCATGGGCTATACCAGTGGGAGTGTCGAAGGTAGTAAGTGGACACAAATAAGATACAAAGAAATGGAATATAAAATGTGTTGGTCAAACAGACATTGGTGCCACAAGCCCAATACCAATAAGTATGCCCTGGTTTCATAACTTGTGGATGTGCCATGAAGTAACAGTTCCCAAAAACATTATGGTGCCCTAGCCACTTCATGGTGCCAATAGCAGATAATGTAACCAAATACATAAATGACACAGTCCCTACGCCATGAGAAACTAGATTCATGGGTTGTCTAAGTGTTAAGCATCATGTTGGGTCATTAAACATCTTCGAATGCCATAACTCACCAACCCATATTCACAATAGCCATGGGTCATAGTAGAATAACTAAGGTTGTGTCATCATGTCAATCAGCATATGGAGGATATAGAGGGCATGATGTCATGCTTAAGGTTGAGCTTGTAGGCTTGAACCCTCAAATGAAATAGAAAACATAGCAGAGAACAAAGGATATAGAGCTCACGGGCTCAGTCAACATGAGCATTTCAAATGGAAACAACATGAAAAATTAATTCATAGGCCTAGAGCATGATAGTAAGCATCAAATGGCATGGTGCCTCATATACCATCAAATAGAGAATAAGAGAGAATGCTTCAAATGTATTACAAATACAGAGAGTCACAATGCCCAAATATGCAGATGAGATGTCATGCCCTAGGATTACATGGAGCTATAACACGTCGACAGATAAATAAAAGAAAGAAAGAAAAATGAAATGATGTATACATAGTGCCATTATCATGCCCTCAAGGATGCAAAGGGACAATAAATGTCAATGCCCTCATTAGGGATCCAATGCTATACAAAGAGCAATATAAAATACCCAAATCACATATGCAAGGATAAGTACAGTGCCCTCAATTTATAGTGGTAATTGTTATACACTGAGTCTGTGCCTTTGTTTCAAGCTCTCTTGGTCTCGATAACTCAGTATAACATGGGAATCATCTCAAGGTTGTGGGACCTTTGCTAACCGAGATGAAACCTCCAGGTTCTAGGCTGGTTCCTCTTGGATTATCACCTTAGTTTTCTCTTGACAAGAAAGTAAATCTTTTGAGGGAAAGGGTTAGAAGGAGTGCATGAAAGGGAAATAACAGGAAAGAAAACTACCTACTAGGTGATGCACCAAATTGAAATGAATACAATACACTAACCAAAATAGCATGCAGGCTCTTAGATCTAATAGAACATAATCTCCCTAAACAGGCTTGCATAAGTATTTCATAGGAGGGCCTGGACATAAGACACAACCTATGACCTGCAAGCAAATGTTCTCTTCAGCAAAAGGGCACAGGAATGAGACAGAAGGATAGGGGGCTGAAGAATACCCACAAACTCACTCAAATTAGATCATACACAATAGTACACATATAAGCTAAAAGAAAGAAGGGCTTTGGAACTCCAAGACTTCTCCAATAAAGCCAGCATATCATATTCAAATAAGAGAAATGCAGACAAGTGAAAGACCAGGGGGCAAAACAAATGACATAGATAGCCTCTATTGAACCTGCAACTTCAATGAAAGGTTCCAGACTGTAAAAGTCAAAGGGTAGAAAGAATGCCATAGATTACTCCTAGAAAGAGAAAAAATCTTTTTACAAAATGCAAACTCCCTACTCAAAAGCTCTTAAATGTTAAGTACAACACTCACTGCACGTAGGCAGGAGTAAAAAATTCTAACTAGGGTTACAAGTTTTATAATAAAATAACCAACCCTAGCTACCCTAAGAAGTAATGCTAAGTTTGATCATGAATATGTCTTTGCAATATCATGGCCGATCAGACTTTAGGTTGCATGCCCATCTCTGTACTGCAAACAACCTGCAGACAAGCAACCTGGACTCAACCAACTAGCTCTGCATAAAAATCTCACCATGAATGCTCTGAAGTACTTCATAAGGACAAGAATCAACCCTTGACAGCTAGCTAGACCTCTTCATCATCTTCACTTAACTGGGCATGTCCTCAGAAGTCATAAATTTCTAGCTACCTACACTTGCAAACATCTCCCTCAGAAGAAAGCCTGCGAAAAATAGGCCGCACCGCCTTGAAATAATACTGGTTGCATGATTTCATGAGCCCAGAAGTCTTCATGTGATCATGTGACTAGCCTTTAAAAATATGTCACTCTTTGCCACAAATGTTGGTGGATTAAACACTAGCAAAAAATCCCCTGCTGAAGCATTCAAACTGAGGTGCGAGAAGTAAACTGCAAATTTAACACTGGTTCCAACTTGGGTTCATTTTTCCTCTAGTCATGGAGTCTCTTGATCTTTTCCTAACCCTGGGTTACATCAGGAAACTACACAAAGTCCTCCAACTGTATGACCGTGCAAAGCTTACAAACCTCAGGTGCACTCTACTTTAAAATAACATTGGTCGCATGATCACATGAGCCCAAAAAACTTCATGCGATCATGTGACAAGCTTCTGAGAGACTGCCTCCACTACCACATAGACACTTGGACCTGCAATATGTCCCACATCAGTCTGACCCATGATAGCACCATAGGAAACACCCTTAGAGTCCAATGGTGGTCGCATGATCGCATGGGATCAGAAGATCCCATGCAAACATGCGACCACCATAGATCTTGCATCTACGGGGCCATGCTATACCTCCAGTCTACCATAGACTGGACACATCACCTCCAGAGGACCCACCAGTAGCTATTCATTGCACTTGCACCATTGTAGAAACTTCAGACCCACGAGCCACTAAGATCACATCGGGCGGTTGTTGCATGATCTCATGGAATCAAAAGATTCCATGAGATTATGTGACAACTGTCAAATCTTCATTACACTGGCACTACAAGCTTTAGGCCCACCAAAAAATGTTTGTCACCATCCAGCCAATGAAACATGAACACATCACCAAACTGTAGGCTCTTATCGGCACGGTTAATGGCTAGTCACATGTTTGCATAGCCTAAAAAGGGACTATGTGATCATGTGACAAACCACTAGCATTCTTCAATAGGACTATCAATGGTTAGTCACATGGTCACATAAGGGGAAAAGGACTTATGCAATCATGTGACAACCCGCATAACAGCTTGCCGAAAACCAACTAGGCCCCACTTGTTAGAATTGGGCGCTTATGAAATGAATGCCGCCAGAGGAAGAAGTGTGAAACATGAGGGGTCAAAAACATAGAGGGTTTCTAGAGTGAAGGTCAAAAACACACTAGGATTTCAAGGTGAAGGTCGAAAACATAGAGGGTTTTCAACACTAAACATTTTATAAAACTACGAGCTAAGCATTTCCTGCAAGCACTTAAACTTGAATATCTCTGTGAGTTTTGTGAATTAATTGATGCAATCTGAACTGGGGCAAGGTGACACATTGAACAACATGGGGTCAAGAGCACAAATCATGAAACTTGGGGAATCAACTTCGCAAATGAAAACAAGTTGGACTATGGCTGAAATTGAATGATAGGAAATTTTGGGTAACATTTTGGTGACTTCTACGGGATGTCAACCTACTAGACATTAGACCAGTGGCCTTGGAAGCAATCCATTGGGCATGGAGTCATCTCAGGAACACAAAAAAAAAAATTGACAGGGAGAGGGATAAAAAATTATGCTCGAGCACTTCTTGGAAAGTAGGAAACTACACTAGAAAATAGGGAAGCTAACCTAGCCTAAATTAACCAATGCAGGGACCTATTTAAACAAAACCATTCACTGGACTATTGAAATAACTACCCTTTCTCCTTAGGATACAACACTTTACATGTAGGAGGATAGCTAACAAGGAAGGAAGTACACACAGTTGTGTGGAGAACCGATGCACTACCTTTTGAAAGACATAAACAAATTGACTCACCTCCACCAAAAGATTTTTATCTCCATTATCTAGGGGTAGATAAGTGAGTTGAGCTTGCCTCTACTGAACTAAAAGTTCACCCTCAACTTCAACTTCATTTGAATATTCATGTTTGGACACAAACATGACTGGATTTTCATGGCTGACCTCTTCTCTTGCTAAGTACCTTAAGGGGCAACCCCTGGAAAGAATGAACTTGGGGCTCTTTTCACTATTGTCAGTATCTTCAACTACCAATTCATACAGAGGAGCCTCCTCTTCCGCATCATTTTTCTTGTCAAAACTCTTAGCATCAGGCTTCTTTTTAGGAGAACATTCTTCTCTTTGTCCTTCGGTAGCTAAGATGAGTGGCATATTAGAAGCATTGTCATCTTCAACAAAACAAGGTAGCTCTTCAAATAAATCAGCCTCCAATTCAATGGTCTGCTTGGCAACATTATAAGATTCATTAGATAACCTTGATATTGCCTCCTTCTTTTCTTTACAAAGAGCTTCCTCAAGTTGTATCTGATGAGTTTCTTTATCATTTGCACCCTTTAGAATCAAGAGCCCTATTATTGCTTTGTGCTCTTGATGCAGGAGCATCCTGGGTGTAAGAGCAATCTTGCATCACCCAAAAATATTTTTGTTTTTATTTTCAATAAGGGCTATTTTGTGCAGAGCTACTATTTATGGAAAGTTACTATTTTTGGTAATTTTCATCTATGCTCAGAATGATCTAATTTCTTTCTTGGAGGTTCATTTTGGTCATATAAGTCTGCCAGTAAAGTTTCATTGCCAGATCAAGTTTATATTGTAAGATATTGAAGATTTTCGGTATTGGCAGCAGGGTACAGAAACTTTGAACTCAGTTTTGAAGGCTTTAGAGGCCCCGGATGAGGTCAAAAATTTAGGTGACGGGCACTTGCGAAGGTCAAGCCTGTAGAGCGCTTCGTGGCATTTCCGAAATGGGGTTATAATAGCTGAGCGGGTCAACTGGTGATGACTTATGGTCTTCGGAAGTTGGGCCACCTGAAATGGCGAAAAATAATTTTCTTCAAAATTTATGTTCGGGTTTCAAAGGTTATCTTGAGCTAACTATGATGTAATAAAATGTAAAATAAAATAATTCTAAGTTGGTCGGCCTTATTGGCTAAAAATTCTGGAACCTTCCCAGGCGGTGGAAAATTGCCTATATAAGGAAGGCTGTATTATTGTCTTAGGTAGTTCAGAATAATTCTGGGTAGTAGATCTGGGTAATAATTTGAGGCTTTGTCCTACAGAATATTGTAAGGAATGCCCATGTGGCTTTGCATATTGTAATTCTGAAAGTTTGTAATTCCACATTTGTGGAGATAATAAGAAGCCAATTTTCTGTTCTTGCATATTATTGTTGTTGTTTCTATATTTCTGTTATGTGTTTGTGGTATTAAGGGGAGCACCCTTCATCAAGTGGTATTAGAGCAGGAGTTCTTGAGTGTGTAAACAGATCGCCGACTGTGAGGCAGTTTACACCAGGACCGTGGTTAGGGTTTCAGCGCGCATCGCGAAAATGCCTCCACGAAGAGAACGTGGTGGAAGACCTAGTGTTGTGACACCTGAGGTTAGAGAGCTGTAGAGACAAGTGCGAGCATTGCAAGAAGAGATTCGCAGAGGAATGAATCTTAATGTCAGAGATGAAAGTGAGGATGAAGCCGAAGAAGAATATCAAGAAGGAGAAGTTGAAATTGTGAACCAGGAGGAAGAAAGACTTTTTCAGGTGATTTCCAAGATTGGGAAAAGACCTAAGATTGAGGTTCCTACATTTTCTAGAAATCTTAACCCAGAGGAATTGATCGACTGGATCAATGAATGTGAGGAATATTTTGAGTATGAAGATGTTGAGGATCTTGATAGGGTCAAATTTACGAAGGCCAGACTGAAAGGTCATGCGAAGATATGGTGGCAAGAGATTTAGTTAGAGCGAAATAGAAGGGGAAAGGAGAAAATCACGAGATGGGATCGGATGAGGGATAAATTGAAGCGACAGTTCATTCCTGTTGATTATGAGCTTGACCTACTGAAGAAAATGCAGAGTTTGAAGCAAGCAAGAAGATCTGTTCAGGAGTATACAGAGGAGTTCTACCGACTTCTCATCAGAACAGGCCATGCAGAAGCTGATAAGGAGAAAGTTGCCCGATAACTTAATGGGTTAAGGCCAAGCATTCAGGAGGAGCTGAATCTGGTTCGAATGAACAGTATTGAAGAGGCATACCAGTTTGCCCTAAAAGTAGAGGAAAAGCTGAACAAGAAGTTTGAGAGCAGAAAAAATGGAAGAGGTCGTGGTGGACGATCTAGTGGACGGTCATATGGTGGCCGAAATGAAGATACAAAAAAGAAGGATGAGGCCAGTAGCAGTCAGAATCAGCAAGGAAATAATTCCAATCATTTCTAGGATCAGAATAATAGAGATCAGAGAGGAAGAGGAAGAGAACAAGGATCTGGAAGAGGAGGCTTCCGTGGAACATGTTTTCACTATGGAGAAGAAGGTCATAGGGCATTTGAATGTCCTCAGCGCCAAGGCAGAATAGACAGGAGAAATGAAGGTCAGGCCAGAGTTGCACATGTAGATGAAGATGCCAGATCATCAAATTCTGAAGATGCTGAAAGAGGAGAAATGTTGATTAACAGAAGAGTCCTGTTGAGTGGTGAGAATGAACCTGAGCAAAGGAGGAGCTTGTTTTGCACCAGGTGCAAGTGTGAAGGTAAATGTTGTGATGTGATTATCGATAGTGGAAGCACTGACAATTTGGTGTCAGAAGAGATGGTGACAAAGTTGAAGCTCAAGAGACAGAAACACCCACATCCATATCGGATTGCCTGCGTACAGGATGACCACAAGGTCATGGTCAATGAACAATGCCTGGTGAAGTTCAAGATTGGCGGATACCAAGATGTGGTATTGTGTGATATCATATCTATGGATGCATGTCATATGTTGTTGGGTAGACCATGGCAGTTTGACAGATGTGCTATACACGATGGTCGTCCGAATACCTATTCCCTGACAAAGGATGGAGTTTGACATAAGCTAAAGCCATTGAAGGAGACCGAAGAAAAGGTATGTGGTAATGCAAGAATAACATTTGTTGATGGAAGAAAATTCTTAGATGGTATGAGGCATGAGTATGTGTGTTTTTCTTTAATTCCAAAAGTTGGTAAAGAAGAAGCAGAGGATGTACCTGTAGAGGTTGCAGATTTGTTGAATGAGTTTCAGGATATTGTATCTGATAATGTACCTGATGGATTACCACCAGTAAGGAAGATCAGTCATCAGATGGATTTGATTCCAGGAGCCAATTTGCCAAACAAGGCAGCACACAGAATGACACTTGCAGAAAGTGAGGAGTTGAATAGACAAGTACACGAGTTATTACAGAAAGGGTTGATTCGAGAGAGTCTGAGTCCCTGTGTTGTACCAGCGGTATTAGCACCAAAGAAGAATGGAGAGTGGAGGATGTGTACAGATTCCAGAGCAATAAATAAGATCACAATCAAGTATAGGTTTCCATTGCCATGAATGGATGATATTATGGATTGTTTGAGTGGAGCTGTGTATTTCTCAAAGATAGATCTGAAGAGTGGATATCACCAGATTCGGATTAGAGAAGGAGATGAATGGAAGACTGCGTTCAAGACAAAGGAAGGACTATATGAGTGGTTAGTCATGCCTTTTGGCCTAACCAATGCACCGAGCACTTTCATGCGGCTCATGAACGAGGTTTTGAAAGAATTTCTAGGTAAGTTTGTCATTGTTTACCTAGATGATATTTTGATCTTTAGTAAGACATTGGAGGAGCATATGATGCATATTCGTATGGTATTTGAGAAGTTGAGAGAAGAGAAATTGTTGATTAATTTGAAGAAGTGCAGTTTTGTGAAGAAAGAGTTAGTGTATTTGGGATTTGTAGTTTCAGTAGAAGGTCTAAAAATGGACCCAAAGAAGGTACAGGCTATCCTTGAATGGCCTACTCCAAAGAATGCTACTGAGGTAAGATCTTTTCATGGTCTAGCTAGCTTTTATAGAAAGTTTATCAGAAATTTTAGCAGTATTTGTGGACCCTTGACTGAAACAATGAGAGGGGATAGAAAATAATTTAAGTGGACTAATGGGGAGGAAAAGAGTTTTCAATTGTTGAAACAAAAAGTTACAGAACAACCTATTTTAGCACTTCCAAATTTTAATAAGGTGTTTCAAGTAGATTGTGATGCTAGTGGTACTGCAATAGGAGCTGTTATGAGCCAAGAAGGTAAACCTGTTGCTTATTTCAGTGAGAAGTTAAATGATGCCAAGAGGAAATATTATGTTTATGATCAGGAGTTTTATGCTATAGTTCAGGCATTAAAGAACTGGAGACATTATCTGCTTCCTAAGGAGTTTGTTTTGTATACTGATCATCAAGCTTTGCAATATTTGAATAGTCAAGGAAAATTGAATCAAAGGCATTTGAAATGGGTTGAGTTTTTACAGAGTTATACATTTGTTTTGAAACACAGAAGTGGAAAGTCTAATAGGGTTGCAGATGCTCTTAGCAGAAGGCAACTATTGCTGATAGAGATGCAGATTGAGGTGGTTGGGTTCAAGGAACTCAAGAATTTGTATCCAGAGGATCCTGATTTTGGTGAAGCTTGGAAGGCTTGTACAGAACCTGTTACTCTAGACAGGATGAAATGGTTGGATTTTATCATCCAAGATGATATGCTATTCAGAGGGAGTCAGTTGTGCATTCCACAAAGTTCTATAAGGGAGAATCTCATCAAGGAGAAGCATAGTGGAGGATTGGCTGGACATTTTGGTCATGATAAAACCCTTGCTTTGGTTGGTGAGAATTATTATTGGCCACAATTGCAGCAAGATGTGAAGAAGTTTGTACAGAGTTGCAGAGTATGTCAGATGGTGAAAGGAGTGAAGCAGAATACAGGGTTGTATCAGCCATTACCTATACCAGAGAAGCCTTGGGAGGATATCAGCATGGACTTTGTTCTTGGTTTACCGAGGACACAGCGGGGACATGATTCAATTTTTGTAGTAGTTGACAGATTTTCAAAGATGGCACATTTCATTCCCTGCAAGAAGACTAATGATGTTGTTCATGTAGCAGAATTGTTTTTCAGAGAAGTAGTGAGACTTCATGGTTTGCCAAAGACCATAGTTTCAGATCAGGACACTAAGTTTATTGGATATTTCTGGCGTACGTTGTGGAAGAAGTTGAAGACAGATTTGAAGTTCAGTTCATCACATCATCCACAGACTGATGGACAGACAGAGGTGGTGAATAGGAGTTTGGGAAATTTGCTGAGATGTTTGGTTGGAGATAAGCCAACAGGATGGGATTTGATTTTACCACGGGCAGAATTTGCATACAATAATTCTGTCAACAGGAGCACTGGTAAATCACCATTCCAGATTGTATATGGAAGTAGTCCAAGAAATGCATCTAAATTGAGGAAGATAGATAAACAAGAAATAAGTAGTGCTGAAGCTGAGGATTTTGCAGAACACTTGAAGAACATCCATGGGGAGGTGAGGAAGCATATTACCAAGATGAACGCACAGTATAAGGCTAAGGCAGATGAGAAAAGGAGGTATAAGGAATTTCAGGTTGGTGATGAAGTCATAGTTCATTTGCGAAAGGAGCGGTTTCCAGTTGGTACATATAACAAGCCGAAAATGAAGAAGTTTGGACCATGTAAGATACTGAAGAAACATGTATTAGGAAACGCATATGAGGTAGAATTGCCTACTGAGCTAAATATTTCACCAGTGTTTAACATTTCAAATCTGACAGAGTATCATGAAGGAGGTGTTGAAGATGAGATCACAGCAGCATAGTGGAGTATTCCAGCAACTAGTTCAGACACTAAGGAGATCGAAGATATACTGGACAGTCGTGTTGGCAGAAGCACAAGTAACAAGATGTATGAAGAATATCTGGTCAAGTGGAAAGGATGACCTGTTGAAGATTCATCATGGCTAACAAGGGTGGAGGTTAACCGTCTTGGTTTTCCTCTGCACACCTGAGTCGTGACAGGGTCACTTCTCAAATTACCCTGGGTGTCTGATGCAGGAGCATCCTAGGTGTAAGAGCAATCTTGCATCACCCAAAAATATTTTTGTTTTTATTTTCAATAAGGGCTATTTTGTGCAGAGCTACTATTTATGGAAAGTTACTATTTTTGGTAATTTTCATCTGTGCTCAGAATGATCTAATTTCTTTTTTGGAGGTTCATTTTGGTCATATAAGTCTGCCAGTAAAGTTTCATTGCCAGATCAAGTGTATATTGGAAGATATTGAAGATTTTCGGTATTGGCAGCAGGGTACATAAACTTTGAACTCATTTTTGAAGGCTTTAGAGGCTCCGAATGAGGTCAAAAATTTGGGTGACAAGCGCTTGCGCCAGTCAAGCCTGTAGAGCGCTTCGTGGCATTTTCGAAATGGGGTTATAATAGCCGAGCGGGTCAACTGGTGATGACTTATGGTCTTCGGAAGTTGGGCCACCTGAAATGGCAAAAAATAATTTTCTTCAAAATTTATGTTCGGGTTTCAAAGGTTATCTTGAGCCGACTATGATGTAATAAAATGTAAAATAAAATAATTCTAAGTTGGTCGGCCTTATTGGCTAAAAATTCTGGAACCTTCCCAGGCGGTGGAAAATTGCCTATATAAGGAAGGTTGTATTATTGTCTTAGGTAGTTCAGAATAATTCTAGGTAGTAGATCTGGGTAATAATTTGAGGCTTTGTCCTACAGAATATTGTAAGGAATGCCCATGTGGCTTTGCATATTGTAATTCTGAAAGTTTGTAATTCCACATTTGTGGAGATAATAAGAAGCCAATTTTCTGTTCTTGCATATTATTGTTGTTGTTTCTCTATTTCTGTTATGTGTTTGTGGTATTAAGGGGGGCACCCTTCATCAGCTCTTGTATCTCTTTATCATGAAACTCCTTATGAGCTGCCAACTCCTTTTCTTTCTCCATTTGAAATTCAATGCCCCTATCAAACATGGCCTCCATTAAAATTTTTTGGTCTTGAACCACCCTTTCACAATTATTCTTATGAACTTCCAAATCCTCATAAGCATCCCTCTGAGCTGCTAATGTCCTTTTAAAATCTTCTTCTTTTGCAGCTGCAGCAGCACTGACCACCACTAACTTTTCCTCATAAACCTCCTTTAGTGCTATGAGAATGCTTGTAAGGCTGCCTAACCTTGTTTCAGTTCTATCATAGCATTGAACTGCTTATTTGCCTATGTTTGCATATACCTTTTTTTTTTTTCCAACACCTCTTCATAATATCTCCTCTATTCTTCTAGCTCCTTTTGATAAACCTTCCCCTGCTAAGCCAATACTTGTTTTTGGATTTGGGCATGATAAGCATACTCTTCTATGCAAGGCATTTCCTCTTGAGGCTGCTAGTATGTGTATTGGTGCTGCCATGATACTGGAAGTTGGGTGGGTGGGGGGTAAGAATGAGGTGTATGTTGGCTCATTGCTACAACTGGGTAGTCTTGCATGAAATTAGAAGTACCACTATTCTGATAAAGCTAACCTTCATGAAATGAAGGGTTGTCCTCATGAAAAGAAGGATGGTAATCCATCATAGGTACTAAATCTACTTAAAACTAGTGAATGTGAACTTGGAGTTACCAGATATGCAAAATAATGACCTCTCAAAGGTCTAAAACCTACTGGAAGCATATCAAAACCAGCAAGAATTATAAAAACTATGACCTCTTGGTCCCACCGGGTGTGCCAGAATTGTTATACACTGAGTTTGCACCTTTGTTTCAAGCTCTCTTGGTCTTGATAACTCAGTATAACATGGGAATCATCTCAAGGTTGTGGGACCTTTGCTAACCGACATGAAACCTCTAGGTTCTAGGCTAGTTCCTCTTGGATTATCACCTTAGTTTTCTCTTGACAGGAAAGTAAATCTTTTGAGGGAAAGGGTTAGAAGGAGTGCATGAAAGGGAAATAATAGGAATGCAAACTTCCTACTAGGTGATGCACCGAATTGAAATGAATAAAATACACTGACCAAACTAGCAGGAAGGCTCTCAGATCTAATAAAACACAATCTATCTAAACAGGCTTGCATAAGTATTTTATAGGAGGGCCCAGACATAAGACACAACCTATGACCTGCAAGCAAATGTTCTCTTCAGCAAAAGGGCACAGGAATGAGACAGAATGATAGGGGGCTAAAGAATACCCACAAAATCACTCAAATCAGATCATACACAGTAGTATACATATAAGCTAAAAGAAAGAAAGGCTCTGAAACTCTAAGACTTCTCCAATAAAGCTAGCATATCATATTCAAATAAGAGAAATGCAGACAAGTGAAAGACCAAGGGGCAGAACAAATGCCAAAGATAGCCTCTATTGAACCTGCAACATCAATGAAAGGTTACAAAATGTAAAAGTCAGAGGGTAGAAAGAATGCCATAGATAACTCCTAGAAAGAGAAAAACTCTTTTTACAAAATGCAAACTCCCTGCTCAAAAGCTCTCAAAAAATGTTAAATACAACACTCACTGCACGCAAGCAGGAGTAAAAAATTCTAACTAGGGTTAAAAGTTTTACAATAAAATAACCAACCCTGGGTACCTTGAGAATTAATGCTAAGCTCGATCATGAATATGTCTCTACAATATCATGGCCGATCAGACTTCATGTTGCGTGCCCATCTCTATACTGCAAACAACCTGTAAACAAGCAACATAGACTCAACCACCTGGCTCTACATAAAAGCCTCACCATGAATGCTCTGAAGTACCTCACAAGGACAAGAATTGACCCCTGATGGATAGCCAAACCTCTTCATCATCTTCCCTTAACTACGCATGTCCTCATAAGTCATAAATTTCTAGCTACCTGCACTTGCAAACATCTCCCTTAGAAGAAAGCCAGTGAAAAATAGGTCACACCGCCTTGAAATAATACTGGTCACATGATTGCATGAGCCCAAAAGTCTTCATGCAATCATGCGACTGGCCTTTGAAAATCTATCACTCTTTGCCACAAATGTCACTAGATTAAACACTAGCAAAAAACCCCTTGCAGAAGTGTTCAAACTCAGGAGCGAGAAGTAAACTACAAATTTAACCCTGGTTCCACCTTGGGTTCATTTTTCCTCTAGTCACAGAGTCTCTTGATCTTTTCCTAACCCTAGGCTACATCTGGTGACTATGAAAATTCCTCCAACTACATTAGCATGCAAAGCTTACCAACCCTGGGTGCACTCTACTTTAAAATAACATTGGTCACATGATCGCATGAGCCCAAAAGACTTCATGCTATCATGCAACAAGATTTTGAGAGACTGCCTCCACTACCACATAGACACCTAGACTTGCAAGATGTCCCACCTTAGTCTGACCCATGACAGCACCACAAGAAATGCCCTTAGAATCCAATGGTAGTCTTATGATTGCATGGGATCGGAAGATCCCATGTGAACATGCAACCACCATAGATCTTGCATCTATGGGGCCCATGCTATACCTCTAGCCTACCGCAAACTGGACATGTAACCTCCAGAGGACCCACCGGTAGCTTTTTGTCACACTTGCACCATTACAGATACTCTGAACCCACAAGCCACTAAGATCACATCGGGCAGTTTTCGCATGATCTCATGGAATTGGAAGATTCCATGATATAATGTGACAACCATCGGATCTTCACCGCACTGGCACCGCAAGCTTCAGGCCCACCAGTAAATGCTTGTCACCAGCTGGCCAATGAAACATGAACACATCACCAAACTGTAGGCTCTTATCGGCATGGTTAATAGCTAGTTGCATGTTCACATAGCCTAAAAAGGGACTATCTGATCATGCAACAAACCACAAACATTCTTTAACAGGACTGTCAACACTGAACATTTTAGAAAACTGCGACCTAAGCAGTTCCTGCAAGCACTTAAACTTGAATATCTCTATGAGTTTTGTGAATTAAGTGATGCGATTTGAACTGGGGCAAGGTGACACATTGGACAACATGGGGTCAAGAGTGCAAATCATGAAACTTGGGGAATCTACTTTGCAAATGAAAACAAGATGGACTGTGGCCAAAATTGAATGATAGGAAATTTTTGGTTACAGTAATCAAATAATGGAAACCAAGTGCCATCAACGAAGATTAATTTCTAGCATATGCCCTTGATTTGTAGAGGAGGAAATTATATAAAATAAAAAATGTTATGAATGCCAAATCAAGTGTATACCTCCAATTTGTCAAGGATCAAGACTGATGTTTCTAAAACCAATCTCAAGAATCCAAGCAAGGTGGAGCTGTGAGTGGAAATGGGCAACTTAACAACTGCAGACTAGAGAAGTCATAGTGCCAGCTGTTGTTTCTTTCATTTTGTGAAGAGGGGTTTTTTATATTTTGATTGATTAATATATTCTCCCCTTTCCTAGGGTTGATAATTTATTATTTCTTCTTTCCCTAAGTATTTCAAATAGCATGGATATAGGGCTATTAATATATTTATCACTTTTTAGGGGTTAATATATTAATTATCTTTTGATGCCAAAAAAATTTCAAGGCATGGTGTAAATTGAGAGTCAATTTTTTACTTAGGAGATAAATTCTTCAAAATCCATGTTTGATTTTGAGGTGGGGGGTTAAATGTTTTAAATGTAAATGTCATTTCTCTTACCATTGTAGGATATTGACAAGTGGTGTTTTTATAAACCCTTATCAGATATCATTCATAAGGCATGACTTAGTGGATGGAATAGTCTTCTTTGACTATCTATTTTAGGGCCCCCACTTTTTCCACCTCCCTAGAATCTCAAGAAATTGGCACATGAATTTGTGATTGCATTCATGGGCCTATTTGCAATTATTTTTCCATCTTTAGGAGGTGGTGGTCTTGAATGCAGATGTAGATAGGTTTTCTTTTTATACCTCTCACCTTTGGTGATTGAGGCTAGTTCTTCTTTCCCTCATTATTGGAGGTGAAAGTTTGTAGCTCTGGAGAAGCAAGCTATTCTTTGGCCCCCTTCAATTTAGTTTATAGCAATTTGTCCTTCTTTTCCTACAACTTGGAAAATTATTTTGATGGATTTGATGTCATGTATTGTGATTAAAAATTAGTCCTTTACTTGATATTTTGTTCATTTTGATGTTCACAAGAACTGTTATTTCTTAAAGTCTCAATCTGTGTACGTTTCAATGTATTTGGGTTTGTTGAAATCATTTTCCCTTCTCATCTACATCCAGCACCTAGTTATTTCTAAGGGAAAAATTAGAGTAGGAAGGAGTTGTGATGCTCAGGTTATGTTTTGAATCATATTGTGAGTTTGTTTTCAGTTTAGGGATCTATCAAAGTTTGGTGAATCGTCTAGTTTTAGTTTCATTTTCATGCACTCTCTCTCCCTTTTCCTTCAAAGTTTAGTTCAATTTTAGGTGATTCAAGGGGAAGCTAGCCCTGAATCCAGAGGTCTACTCTCTGATAGGTTACCCACAACTTGAGAGTAGTCCCATGTTTCATGGGATTGCTAGGTTCTACACTTAGCCATACTCGGGTGCAATCCCTAGTGACAACAATTTTTAGCACGTCTAGTGGGACAACTTTGTTTCCCATGATTCACTAGGATTTTGGTGTGATCCTCAGTGCAATCATCCTTTAAGAGGTAGTTTGTTTCAAGCACCATGGTGACTCTGAGAAAAATCTATTGGTTTGAGCAGTTCAAGTGCTGACAAGTTTCAGGAAATATCTTTTTACTAGCTCATTTGATGAGAAAACATGTCAATACCTAATGCATATTCTCCCTATCACCCCCCATACCATGAGAAACCTACCCATGTTCCAACATTCATTCCATATCAAGCTAGCCAAGCAGTAGTATACAACCAAAATGGCCCACCAACAACAAATTTCTAGTGTACACCACGATACCCTCCCACCCAACATCAAGCATCCTGGTAGCATTCCTGTTAACCACCCTATGAGGGATACCATTATAATCCTTAGAATCAACCTAATACCACTTCAGATTCAGACTCCAAGGACTGGTTGAGAGTTTTTTAGGAGGAAACAAGATCTTTCATGAAAGATTATGTGGAGATGACGTCTCAAAACAAGGAGCTCTCAAGAGTGTATATGGAGGTGGTCACTTTCTCAAGGTAGCTTGAGAGCCAGATAGTAGGTGCTGAGTAAACCCTTGAAGATAAGAACCAACAGGAGAAGATCCATAAAGAAAAGATTGAAGAATAATAAAAATTAATAAAGGCCATCTATCTTATAGCTACAAAAACTAAGAAGGATCTTTGAAAAGAGTTGGAACAAAATGGTGAATTCCATGATCATGAATGAGAGACACTGGCTAGATAGATTGTAGAAAAGGATCAATTGATTAAGGATCTATTGGCATGAGTACCAAAGCAAGGAGATCAAGAAGCTACTGCTACCCCAATGCAAGAAAACTCACCAGATCCATTAGAAGACAATGGGAGCTTAATGCAGTCTTGGTGACCCTCATTGACTATGTATCTAGGTTATGTGATGCTAGCTCTTGTTAAAGAAGAGATCCAAAAAGAGATACCCCATTTTTTTAAAGAGAACCTAGAAGGTTTGTAGACTAGACAAGAGGCTCACAAGGTACAAATCCCAAGTTTCTTACCTGGTAAGTCCATTAGCACCTCTATTGAAATTCCAAGCTTTAGGATTTCTCCTTCAGTTCAGAATCCTAGTCAATAGGAGACTAATCTGCATGCATTTTTAGAGCCTACTCATGACCCTATCCTAGGTTTTCAGCGACTCCATTCTATTCCTATAGAAGAGACACTTGTGAGGTTTGATTTCCTAAGTGACAATGAGCCTATCCTGCACTAGATAAAGCCCTATAAGCCACTTCCTAAAGAGTCCCCTACACCTCATAGCATTTTAGGCCACCAAGAAGAGATAGTACATGACTTACTAGTTAGGCTCACTGATTGTGACAAGGAAAATGATGTAGTTGCTGCTAACTTAGAACAACATGAAGATTTTGATTCTATTATTAATGTTTTTGCTCAACTTGGGCTGATGTTCCTCATCCTCTTGAAATAGATAACAGCCCCCATGTCCTTGAGAAAGAGATTTTGGTTCAGGAGGTTAATGTTGTCCCAGTTGTAGAATATGAACTTATCTACAGTGAAGTGGTGGATGAATCTCAGGATTCATGTTTCTTAGATCATGAAGAGGGGCTAGTTCTGGTTAAGGAACTGATGCAATTTGATAGCTTGGATGAGCTATTGGCTGTTCCAACTAATGAAGAGGATGATCCTCTAATTACAAAAGAAGAATTGGTGTGGAAGACTATCATGGAGGAGCGAAGTTTTGATCATCATGCTGAAGATGTTTGTAAGATGCACACTGAGCAGCAGGATAGGCCTAGTTTCATACTCTGAAGGGGGTGTCCTATCAGATATCTAGCTCAAATGGGATCAAGAAAGACATCCATACTTAATGATTTGATGGAGGGTGATGTCAAGAGTCCACTACTTGCTGACTAGGAGCTTATTCAGTCTTATCTGCCTCCTTGGGAAGATAGCACTTATGATCTAAGCAAGGTGAGTTTTCTGGACTACAAATTTCAAGAGTTGATATGTCAGTTAGTCTAGTATGTTTTTTTATTTCATATTCTTCCTATTGGAATTAAGTGTGCAAAGTATAATGTTTTGAGGAGAATGGGAAGTTATTTCAATAGTCTAGTCAATGGATTTGTTTGACAAGTTTGCAGATACTGGTTAGAGTAGGGTAGGGTAGAAGTTTTGTTTCCTATTTCCCCTAGGTACCTCAGCACAAGGTTTGCTTTCAGTTTTTAGTTTTCAATTGGTTTTGTTAGCACTAAACCAGAGAGGCTATCTCTAGCAATTTTAGTTTTGTTGAGAAGGAGGTTGTTTCAGTTGAGCCAAGGTTAGTTTGTGGCTTAAGGACTCTATGCCCAATGGATCTATAAGGCAACTGGTCAAGATGCTTAGCAGGAAACCACTCCATAGAGGTCACCAGAATGTTGTCATATTTTTTAGACACCTTTGGAGGCTAGTTACTAGATGAGCTACTATACCCTAGTTTGCATTATTAAATGGTCTTGTTTAATATTCATGTTCATTTTCATTGCAAAGTACATAAAAGAAAAATACATAAATTACATCTAAGATTACATGTGCCAATATTCTAAATATGCTACACAGAAGGGAAGAACTAAAAAGAAAATTTATCTGAGCTCACACATGTCGTGAGCATAGCCATTCCTAGAATTGCATAAATGAGTGCAAATATACATATATAATGAAGCATAGATGCAGGGGTACTAGACATTGCCTAGTAATGAGAGTTGATCTTCAGGGTTCCCGATGTGCTCCTATGATCCTGAACCTGCAAAAGAGAGAAGAGAAGTGGGTTAGATCCAATGGATCTAAGAAATGCCTGGTATCATAGAATCTATCTACAAACATGCATACGTGCACTCATCTATGCACCTCTAACATGGGTTGTGCTTAGGGAAGGTGCATGATGAGGCTCCAAAAATTTATAAAAAAATAAAAAAGAATACCATGTTTTCACTAATGTGTTTTTTCCATGTGCAGATGTAGATTACAACACCCATGACTAGTATTGAGTCTCCTAGTACCCTACACTGAATCGGTGAGGGTTGTCAGAAGCTCTATTCCCACAGAGTTTTTGGAAACCCTAACCGTCTCAAGAAGAGGCACTAAATCATGTAGGGGGTACTAAGCAAGTGAGAAATGTCAGTGAAACACTCATGGATCACAAAGAAAAATTAGAAGATAGCATAGTCAACATGGCACTGACAGATTCAATAGGGTACACTGAATCATCAAATCAAAAAGAGAATAAGAAGACACAAATTTGCATGTTGAAGAAGATGCATAGCAGCATGAACATGATTAGATCTACATTATGAGCCAATAGTAAAAAGGCTACAGTTGGTAAATCAGTGACAATATGGTATCATCATGTGAAGAAGTGGGTGAATGAGCTACAAACATCACAATGTGCTATCAATACCAGTTAATAATCAATGAACAATCATATTACATCAATAGTAAACACCATGGTAATCATGTCATCAGGAGTAGAAAAAGGTAGTTACAATCAGAGTAAATACTTTGTGCCCATAGAAATGACATAATCCATCATCAAATCCTCAAAAGTGAAGCAATCAAAAGGAACTCAAAGTGCCCTTATCAATTACAAAGAATCAACAGTGAGTAATAATCTAGCAGTACCAACGTCCCCTATTTCAAGTTCTTGGGGGGCCTCTTAAATTCAAATAGTAGATTATTGAAAAAATAGAGAAATGTGCCATGATGTTGCTCATGGGTTTCATGAATACATGCAGTAAGAAATTTTGTCACTAGGGATTGCACTCATGATGGCTAAGTATGAAACCTAGCAATCCCATGAAACATGGGAATACTGTCAGGATCTGGGACTGCTTCACTAAGAATAAACCTCTAGATTAAGGGTCGGCTTCCCCATTTGTATCACCTGAATTGAATTGAACTTGAAGGGAAAGGGATAGAGATTGCATAAAATTGAAATGACTAAATCTAACTTAGGTGATTCACCAAACTAGATAGATCCATAAACTAAAAATCAAACTCACAATGTAACCTAGCACATAACTGTTGGCATTAAGCAGAATTGCCACTAGTGACAACACTTATTTGCATTCTGAGTGCAAACTGAGCAGAACAGTGCAAACTGAGCAGAACAGTGCAAACCGAGTAGAACAGTGCAAACCGAGCAGAATAGTGCAAACCAAGCAGAACAGTGCAAACAGAGCAAGACAGTGCAAACCGAGCAAGATAGTACAAACTGAACAAGATAGTGCAAACCGAGTAGGACAGTGTAAACTGAGTAACATTATGTCTACCGAGTCACCAGTATTTACCGAGTTCAAAACCTACCAAGTGGTTAGTATGAACTATGCCTTCACTTCTACCGAGTGCATGACGATGCTGAGTAATGCAGTGGATGCCGAGTATCAGAAAGTCACCGAGTTAGTTTGCAAGAACCGTGTAACCATACTTGGGCCGACTTAGTGGCACTTATGTTTATTTGTCTAGCCGACTTTGTAATTGTAATTAATTGTTTAGACTTGTATATAAACAATGTTGTAAAAATGTCAAGATGTAATAAAATAAGTATGAATGTGAAAAAGAAAGAAAGGCAGAGATAAGTGAATTACAAAGGGCTACAGCAGTATAGGGAACAGCAAAGACAAATTCATCACAGAAGGTGATCAGTACATCAGTGAATCTCAATTAGCAATCCAGTTGCAAAGCAAGAGATCTACTATTTCATCCTAATAGGTGAATCAGTACTAAAATCCTTTAACCAAGTAGACTTAACAGTCTTTTGTAAAATCTCTTTACCGAGTGCATACTTCATTGTATGTTTGTAAATCCTTTAACAGGGTGGATTTAGCAATCCTTATTGCTCCTAGCAGGGCAGATCATCAGAAGTGATCAAATTGTAAGCCTTAACCAGCCAACTTTACTCTGCAGTACTAAAGCTTTGTGGGTTTCATCCCCACCCCAGTTTTACTTTCTTTTTGGAAGGTTTCTGGGTAACCAAATCTATGTGTCATTGTTGTGAATGCTTTTAAGTTTCATGCTTTCTATATGCATAAGGAAAAAGTGAACTATATGTTAATACATCTATAATTGTAAGAAAATTTGGAGTTACTGATTCACCCCTCCCCTCTCAGTAACTCGGTTAATTCTTGAATATTTCCAACAATTGGTATTAGAGCAGAGTTGGTTCTCAAGATAAAGCTTAACTAGCTTGAGCAAAGATCCAGGACAATGGAGGTATTCAAACTGAACAAGGTGATTGAAAATGAAAAGCTAGATCTGGAAATGGCCATAGCTAAACTTAAAGAAGCAAAAGAACATCTTTCCCAATCCCTAAGAAGAAGGAACTTGCAAATCAAATGAATGATCAGAATTACATTGAAGAAAAGATTGAAGATCTTTTTCCCTCAAATAGCTCAGATGAAGCAAATAATGTTGTCAAAGAACTCCTAGAAAAGAATGGGTCTCTGTAGGAATAAGTGAGAAAATTAAAAAGAGAACAAGAGCTACACTCAACAAGATTTTGTGAGATCTTAGAACAAAGAAAAAAGTTGAAAGATGAATTAGATGGAAGGAACAATGAAGTCCAAAATAAAACCCTTCAGCTAGAAAACCTAATTGATCAGATCTCCCATACAAATGAGGAAATTCTGAATCTAAGAGCAGAAATAGAAAGCACAAGAGAAGAACTAAGATCTAAAAAGGAAATCAATCTAAGATTGGTGGATGACCTAAACGCTGAAAAACAAATCAATGAAGGAATGCTGAAAAGCCAAGAAGACTTGAATCAGCTATATGAGCAAAATCTTCATAGGCAGAAAGGAAAAGCAGGACTTGGATACAAAGGAGAAGGTGAATCTTCTAAGCAAGGTACTCAAAGAAATCAGAAACCTACTTGTAATCATTGTGGTAAAATAGGACATACTTCAAATAAATGTTGGAGCAATGAAAAAGCATAATTCAATGGAAAATGCTACAACTGCAATCAACATGGTCACAAAGCAAATGAATGCAGGGAAAAACCAAGATTCAGAGGTAATTGTCACAAATGCAACAAACAAGGTCACAAAGCATTCGAGTGCAGATCCAAAACATTCAATCCAGCAGAATAAATTATGAAAGCAATGTTTGGATGGGACTACAACACCTAGTGTAGATGTCATTACTGTGGAGAATATGGACACATTGGCATGAACTGCATAAAACATCATCTAAGGAAAAGAGATACTACCGTAAGATGCTTCAAATGAACTAAACTCAGTCACATAGCCAGAAACTGCATGAATGCTAGTGAAGTTGAAGATGGAAAGAAGAATGAAGCAAATAAGGTTAGGAAATAGGTGAGACAAAAGTGGACTCCTAAATCTACCGAGCAAACCAGTCCAAGTAATGGAATGGGTGGCTCTACCGACTCAAACTAAATTTCCAAGAAAGCACTGGAACTGTATTCTCATAGACAAACTTCAAGCAGTTCCAGAACTAAATTAAAAGAAAGATCTAAATCAGCATACAAGATGCAGTAAGATCACAAGAAGATCGGTATCAGTCTTTACCGAGCAAGGTCGGTATTAGTTTTCACCGAGCAAGGTCGGTACTAGTCTTTACCGAGTGAGGTCAGAGCAATATGAATTCTCGAGCTCACCAAGTTGTGAAGTCTTTACCAAGCAATTAATTCTTAGTGGGTGACATTCTGTTGGAATTCATACCCTAATTTGTACTGAGCATTAATGACAGAGTTGTAAACAAAAGGCAAAAAATTGAACTCATTCCTCACCGCGAACTTTAGCACTTTGAGAGCAGAAAATTTCAAGAGCAATCCAGCGATTCAAATACTTTTGCGAAAAGAATTTTCTATGAGCTACCATGGCATCATCCAGCACTTCAGTGAAGAAAGGATTAGAAATGTTAGTCCAAGGGGAATGGAGAGCACCAGATTTCAAGATCGCCCGTAATTACAGCAGCCCTAGACCCGAACGGAGCTCAATCTCAGATTCCTCCTAAGGTACTACTTATTAACAATATTCGCAATCATTTCAACTATACAATTCAAGAAATGGGAAACCTAGAGCTAGATATTGTGCGTGAGGAACTGTGTGTGGATGGTATTCTAAAACCCGAGCACAAACATCTGGAAGATAAGGGATTAGTTCACATTGGACATTTACCTCAAAAATTTTGGGAGAAATGGGTTAGATACATTCTGAGCCGTGTACATGATGGCAAGATTTGGCTTGAGCAACCCATAGAGATCACCAAGAAGATGATTCATCAAATCACCGGTCTTCCCATGTTGAACAAAGCAAAAACTACCAAAACCCTAGGTCAGTCAGAACTGGAGAAGAAAACCCTAGCCGAGTGGGACGGTAGAGGCATGAAAGTTAGCAACATTACCGATGCTAAACTGAAGTTTGGTACACACATAATTGCCCATAAAATATATAGTTCAAGTCGACAGAATAGTGTCTCCTGTGAAGCTATTGACCTAGCATACAAAGTGGTCAAGAATAACTTATCATTTGACCTTGCAGATTTATTGTTAAAATAGTTTAACAAGAACATGGAAAGCATTCAAACTTCCAAAAACAATCCATGTAAGTTTGGATCTCTACTGGTCTGTTTATTCTTCTATGTTTAGAAATTCTTCCCTTCCAAAGGAAAAGTTGTATGGAGAAAAGATGTGCCAGTCCTTTATGAGATAAATGAATACATCTCAGAAATGGGTGAAATTTTTGAAAGCATCATGGATAGTTATTTTGAGTCTTTCAAAGAGAAAATGAATGACAGATTTCAGATTCCATAGAAGTTGGTGGAAGATTATAAGGATGACATTTGTTTCATGGTAGACTGTGACAATGTATATATTCAAGCAGCTAAACCGAGGATTGTATATGTAAAACCTCTTCCTTATGAGGTAAATATTGATGAAACCAAGAATATCATTGAAGCCCTTCTTAATCAACCTATTAATCCCAAAGCTCCATATTTTGGAACATATGATGAAGCAAAGGTGAGAATTGAATTAAGCATAAAGCTTCCACAAGCGGTAAACAAAGGAAAGAAGAGGATAGCCAAAATGCAAATGCTAACTGAAGACAAAGGAGAAAATGATGAAGAAGAAGAGGAAAAGGATGAGAAAACAGAGGAACCAGAACCTGCAACGAAGAAAGGAAAGGTATTCATCACTAGGGCACCTAAGCCTCCCACTGCTATATTTACAAGGAGAAGTGCAAGAGGTAAGGCAGACAAGGCAGACAAAGATATAGTATTCAAAAGGCCTCCTCTAAACTTTCAAGAGAGGATCAAACTTTTTAGAGAAGGATCAGAATCTAGAGTAAGTAACATAAAATATTTTAAATATGAAACCAGATCGGGAACAGAACAGAAGGAAATAGAAGATGTTGTTATTGAAAAGATGGGATAGTGGAAATACTCTCCTGATGAAATAGCCCCACAGGTTCCAGCAGTCTTATTAGATCCAATAAAAATGAGATGGAGCAATGCAAAGCAAACTGTAATAGACATATTTGATCAAACCCTGAGACAGTTAATGCCGAGCTTGAAAAATGATGAAATAAAGAAGGCATTAAAGGAAAATGAAAATAAAATGACACTAAAGTTCAATACTTGTTTGATTCTGATCAATAATAATGAATCGGTTGTGAAGGCTGCAAATGCCACATGGAAGAACATATACCATCTTCACCAACCGAGTATTAAAATAGTAATAATAAAAGATATTGAAGATGACAGTGATGAACAAGAAGAAGCCACTAAGTTAGATGATATTGTGAGGATAGCAATAGAAGTCATTGCATCACTTCCTACCTCTCCAATAAAAGTTTCTACATCTAGCCCAGAGACACCTTCAAGCATGGTTGTGACAACTTCAACTTTTGTCCAATCACTTATAGCGACAACAGAAGCAACCACCATTTCTTCTACCGAGTTGCAGTCTCCCACTTCATCAAGTTTTCCAGCAGTAAGTATTCCAGTTTTTGATTCTACAAGTGTAAATACTTTAAGTTCTCCAGTAGATAGTATGCCACTCTCTATAGCTAGTCCTACTATGTCTACTATCACTAATACTAAGGCATTAAGTATAGATAAGCCTAAGGCTCAACCAAGTATAAAATTTTTGGGTAAGAATATAGTAGAGGATATAGACCTAGATGAAGAAATAGAGATTCCAACATTAGATTTTGCAAATCTATCAGCGGACCAAATGCAAAATATAGGTGAAATCCTCCAAAGGAAAGCAAAGCAAAAGAAGCTTAAAGAGGAGAGAGACAAGGAATATCAAATCATTAAGGATGCTAAAGACATTTTGTCTGATGCATTAGATATTAAAGTAGACTCCTCTCAACACGTTTTGGTACAATTAGCAGAAGCAGTAAATAAATACAATGAGGATTCATCTGGGATAGAAAAGTTAGTTGAAAGAGCTGAGAAGAGATTCAACAATAAAGTGCTTGAGCACATTGCTCAGCACATAGCTATTAATCAAGTGGAATTGTCTTCAGTTTTGTCAAACATTGAATCTACCTATTCGAATGTCACCTCTCTTTTGGCCAGACTGTGCAATATTGCTAAGTTCACAAAGGATGTCAAGGATAAAATAAATAAAATGGATGAGGATATGAAGATTAGCATACAGAAGCTGCAACTTGAACCAAGTTCAAGCTCTGCTCATCACATGAAAATCTCATACCTATCAAATATGCAGTCAGATCTACTGAAAGAAGACACAAGGATCTAGTCCACACTGCTAGACATCCAGAACATGATCCTTCCCATCATGAATACAATGTATAAGCACATTGAACATTCCAAAACATTGATTCATGACAATTAGTTCTCTATAGAAGATCACATGATTGAACTCTCTGCAGAAGTCCAAATTGCAATCCAAACATGCAAGATTCTACAAGAAAATTGGGACAGAACCTTGGCACTAATAATGAAGGTACATTCTGATTTTCTATCAAATTTTGGATTCTCTCTGTAAATCACTTGTATATACACCTTTGGAATTATCGTCAAAAAGGGGGAGATATGTATAGAAGGAGATATGTATAGAATAAGATTTGTATAGAAGAAAAAGTTAGCACATTGAAAGGGGGAGATAATGTATAAAGCCCTATGACAAAGAAAAATTTTGAAAAAAATCAAAAATAAATCTCAGCATGATTCATGTATATAAGTTTTGGGCAATAAGTGTTTTTGTCACTAATGCCAAAGGGGGAGATTGTTGGCATTAAGCAGAATTGCCACTAGTGACAACACTTATTTGCATTCTGAGTGCAAACCGGGCAGAATAGTGCAAACTAAGCAGAATAGTGCAAACTGAGTAGAATAGTGCAAACTAAGCAGAATAGTGCAAACCGAGCAGAACAGTGCAAACCGAGCAGAACAGTGCAAACTGAGCAAGACAGTGCAAACTGAGCAAGACAGTGCAAACTGAACAAGATAGTGCAAACCGAGCAGGACAGTGTAAACCGAGTAACATTATGTCTATCGAGTCACCAGTATTTACTGAGTTCAAAAGCTACCGAGTGGTTAGTATGAACCGTGCCTTCACTTCTACCGAGTGCATGATGATGCTGAGTAATGCAGTGGACACCGAGTATCAGAAAGTCACCGAGTTAGTTTGTAGGAACCGTGTAACCATACTTGGGCCGACTTAGTGGCACTTATGTTTATTTGTCTAGCCGACTTTGTAATTGTAATTAATTGTTTAGACTTGTATATAAACAATGTTGTAAAAATGTCAAGATGTAATAAAATGATTATGAATGTGAAAAAGAAAGAAAGGCAGAGATAAGTGAATTACAAAGGGCTACAACAGTATAGGGAACAGCAAAGACAAATTCATCACAGAAGGTGATCATTACATCAGCGAATCTCAATCAGCAATCCAGTTGCAAAGCAAGAGATCTACTATTTCATCCTAACAGGTGAATCAGTACTAAAATCCTTTAACCAGGTAGACTCAACAGTCTTTTGTAAAATCTCTTTACCGAGTGCATACTTTATTGTATGTTTGTAAATCCTTTAACAGGGTGGATTTAGCAATCCTTATTGCTCCTAGCAGGGCAGATCATCAGAAGTGATCAAATTGTAAGCCTTAACCAGCCAACTTTACTCTGCAGTACTAAAGCTTTGTGGGTTTCATCCCCACCCTAGTTTTACTTTCTTTTTGGAAGGTTTCTGGGTAACCAAATCTATGTTTCATTGTTTTGAATGCTTTTAAGTTTCATGCTTTCTATATGCATAAGGAAAAAGTGAACTATATGTTAATACATCTGTAATTGTAAGAAAATTTGGAGTTACTGATTCACCCCTCCCCTCTCAGTAACTCGGTTAATTCCTGAATATTTCCAACAATAACATGAACTCCACAACTCTTCTAGATTTGATTCTTCCTCTTAGAGAATAAATCAGGTGTTGATTGTGAATGAGAAGGAAAGATGATTTTCACAACTCAACACAAGTAGATGCACACAAATTTGAAAACATTAAGGAAAAAAAATGCTTGTAAAACAATCAAATGAACATAAGATCATGTAAAGGATTAAATTCAACCATAATATATCACACTAAGCTCATCAAACCAACTCACAAAGCTATAGAAAAGAAGGGGCAACTTGCTATTAGCTGGAATAAAAGGTGTCACAATATCAGATTGCTTCTCAAAGAGCTACAAAATTCACCTCATGAGAATGAGGGAAAGAAGAACTAGCCTTCAATCACCAAAGGTGAGAGGTATATATAAAAAATTTGTAGAATCTGCATTGAAGTCCACTACTTCACCAAGAATAGAAAATTTTGCCACTAGGACCATGATCACACCACTTTGAAATTTAGATGCCCAATTCCAGAGAATCTAGGGGGACAGAAAAAGTTGGGCCCTAAAAATAGCTAGTCAAAAGGAAGACCATTACCGACTAAGTCATGCTTTGTAAATGATATCTAACAAGGGCTCATAAAATGCCATTTGTCAATATCTACAATAAGACCTTGCAATGACTTTACAATTAAAATATTTCCCCTCACTACCAAAAAAAAGTGGATTTAAATACATTAACAAATAACTCTCAACCCTAAATGAAAGGGGAAAGCATATTTGAAATGTTTACAATATTTTAACATCCACTTGACACATGAATATGCTGAAAAATAATAGCCCCCCCCCCCCAATGCCAAAATACATGATTTAAATAACATTTATCACCTAAGTAAAAAATGACCACTATGCTTGAGCACCTATCAAAATAATTAATATATTTATCTCTAAAAGAGATAACTATATTAATATATTTACATTAAAATGACCCATGCTCAAGAAAATTTAGCAAAGGGAGTTGAATCATCCTCAACCCTAAAAGGGGAGACAAAAAGAAATCAAGCTATTATGGAAACCCTTGATTGAAAATTAGCATCCTCTTTGTTAACACAGCTTCCACACTTGGCATCTGGCAACATTCTAAACTTTTCTATAGTCAAAAGAGAAATTCCATACTAGATTTAGAAATAGCAAAAGACATCGACACTATGAGGTAGGCACACTTGATTAATCATCCATATTATTGAGTTTGCTCTGCCTACATTTGCATTAAAATTATGTCTCGAGCTCTATATTAGGGCATTAGCATGTGTAATCTTTTCAAAATGATGGCATCTATTTGCCTTAATGTTGAATCTAGGCATTGCTCTATTTCAATCAGCTCGTGAGCTAGGGAATCATGCATCTATATTTATTTGTTGATCATAACCCCATGATGGGAACTAGGGCACCAGGTCTTTGTCTTTTATACAATGCAAATGGCACTGTTATAATATATTGTTCTTTGTTACATTACCTCTCTACAAAATGTGTCTTGATTGAGGCATCTGCTCATGGAAATTCATGGCTTGTTTGTATATCATTCTTTTACTGTTCTATGCAGCCCATGCTTGGTTCACCACTGCTACAATGTTGATTCTATTACATATAGCTCGTGAACATACTAGGGTTTTGCAATGTTCAAACCGCAGGCACCAATAATGAATTTGTTGTTGTTTTCATTGTTAATGCTATGGGCCACTATTAATTTGTTTTTGAATCCATGTTGACATGCTGCTAACATTATTGTGATTATAGCCCATATGCAACAAAGCTAGGGCACCATATGTTGTTTGAACCATTAGCCAGGATTCCCCTGTGAGCAAGGCCGAGACACGGCATTGGTATATGTTATCATTGTCTACTTGGCTCGATAGTATAACTGATCGATGTTGCTTAATCACATAGCCCAAGCACATATTAGGGCATTACATCTATTCATTACCACATGTAATTGCAGTAGCATCATGTTTGCTATTGTGTTTACATTGTTTCTTAGCCCGTTCTTGAAACTAGGGCATTGAAGAAAGAGAGACTTGCTATAGCACTGTTGCTTGTCTTCTATTTATCATGTCGTGATGCATTACAATATTGTTGTCAATACTATCATACATTAGATTTATTCCTTGCCTTGACATTGTGAAAGGATAGGCCTGAATAGCTTATTATTAGTGTGTACTACATTTTTTATGCTTGGGATAACTATATACTGTATGGCCTCATGCACTTGGGTATAATTTTTGCATCTATATTTTGCTCCTAGTGAAGATAATCAGATGTTCAATGTCATACCATAACTCTAGTACCATTGATACTTTGAGCTCACCTATTGTAAAACTGAGATCACTGCTTGTCGTATCATGATCATGACATTATCTTCATTTGATATTATATACTATTTTAGTGATATTGTAGCCTATTTGCTAGCACATTGTGATATTGTAACTCATTCATTCACTACAGATTTCATGTGCCACTCTATCACCAACTATAGCCCTTTTGGTATTTAGCTCATAATGCAGATTTTATCATATTCATGCCATAACATTAATAAATTGATTACAGACTTTGAAGCACATATATGCTATAATGTCATTTTTTGTTGATATGGATTTGCATACCTTGTCATTAGCTTTGTTCAACTTGATGCCATGTAGATTTCTATCATTCTGATGAAGTATATCCTCTGAAACTGCCAGTGCCTCAACCATGCCATTTTTAATTTTTCTTTGTGATCCATGAGTGTTCCACTAATGTGCTTACTTGCTAAGTGCCCCCTACATGATTAGTGCCTCTCCTTGAGAGGGTTAGGATTTCCAAAAACTCTCTAGGAATAGAGCTTTCGACAACCCTCACCAGTTCAATGTAGGGTACTAGGAAGCTCAATACTGATCATGGGTGTTGTAACTTGTATCTGCACATTGAGAAAACACATTAGTGAAATCAATGGTATTTCTTTTATTTCCAGAGCCTCTTTTATGCACATGCCCTGAGCACCACCCATGCCATAGGTGTATCACTGCGTACATGTATGCATGTTTGTAGATGTTGTGGCACCAAGCATTGTTTAGATCCATTGGATCTAGCCCTTTCTTCTTTTCTATCTCTGGTAGTTCAGGATCATAGGAGCACACCAGGAACATAGAAGCTCAACTCACATTACCAAGCAATGTCTGGTACCCCTACATCTAGCTCCATTAATTTATGTATGCCTACACTCATTTATGCAATTATTGCATTTTCTATGCTCACATCACGTGTGAGCTCATATGAATGTTTTCTTTTTAGTTCTTTCCTTCTGTACAACATATTAATGATACTGGCATGTAATCTCAAATGTAGTTATTTATCTTTTCCTTTCATGTACTTTGCAATGAATGAACACAAATCTAATCAAGACCACATAATAATGAAAACTAGGGCACATCTCATCTAGTAATTAGGCTTTCAAAATGTGTCAAAAATATGACAACATTCTTGTGACCTCTATGGAGTGCTTGCCTGCTAAGCAATTGACTAGCTGCCTGATAGATCCATTAGGCACAGATTTATAAGCCTGAAACTAAACCTGACTCCCAACTGAAACAACCTCCTTCTCTTTAACAAAACTAAGACCACTGCCTGACAACTACTCAGGCTTATTGGTAAAAAAACCAACTAACTATAAACAACTATTCTTAGGCACTTAGAGGAAATAGGAAACAAAACTCCTACTCTATCCTACTCTAACTAGTCCCAACAAACTAGTTAAACAAATCCATTAACTGGATTGTTAAAATAACTTCCCATTCTTCTCAAAATGTTATAATTTTCACACTTAATGCCAATAGGGAGAATATGAAATACAAAAACATACTGGACTATCTAGCATATCAAATCTTGAATCTTGTACTCCAGACAACTCACCTCAAATAGATCATAAGCATTGTCTTTCTAGGGAGGCTGATAAGGCTGACTAAGCTCTTGGTCACCAGTGAGTGGACTCTTGATATCACTTCCCATCAAATCATTAAGTATAGATGCCTTTCCTGCCCCCATCTGAGCTAGATACCTAATAGGACACCCCCTGGAGAGCATAAAACCAGGCCTCTCCTATTGCATAGTATGCATCTCAATAACATCTCCAGCATGTTGATCAGAATTATGCCCCTCCATGATAGTTTGCCACAAATTATTCTTCTATGGTTAGAGGATCATCCTCCTAGTCAATTTGAACAACCAACAACTTATCTAAGCTATCAAGCTACAACAAGTCTTTACCAGAACTGGCCCCTCCTCCTCATAGTCCAAAGAGCAAGACTCTTGAGACTCATCCACCTCTTTATTGCAAACAGGTACTGATTCTACAACTGGGATAGCATTAACCTGCTGAGCCACAATCTTTTCTTCAAGAACATGCAAGCCATTATCTTTCTCAGGAAGAAAGGGAACATCAACAAGAGTTGAGCAGAATACATCAATTATCAAATCAAAATCATCTTGTTGTTCTAAGTTAGAAACAACTATATCATCTTTCTTATCATAAATAGAGAGCTCAACTAATGCATCCTGTACTATTTCATCTTGCTTAATAAAATAAGTCATCTCTTCAAATAAATCAATTAGGGTCTCACCTTCATTACTTTCTTTCTTAACCTTATCTGGCTGCTCTAATCCATCTTCATGTAACATATATACTTGTTCCTCATTATCATTATGAAAAGGTACACCTAAGAGATAAGAATCATCTTCTTTTTGGTGGCTTGAAATACTATGAGGTGTAGGGGGCTCTTTAGGAAGTGGCTTGTAGGGCTTAATCTACTGCAGGACAGGCTCACCATCATATAGGGAGTCAAAACTCACAGGTGTCTCCTCTATAGGAGTAGGGTGAAGTGGCTGAAAAATTGAGATAGGATCATGAATAGGCTCTAAACATGCATGGGGATCAGGGTCCTATTGACTAAGATTCTGAACTGAAGGAGAAATCCTAAAGATTGGAATTTCAATAGGAGTGCTAGTGGACTTACTAGGCAAGAAACTAGGAATTTGAACCTTGTGAGTCTCCTGTCTAGTCTGCAAAGCTTCTAGGTTCTCTTCAGCAGCATGGGGCATCTCCTTCTGGATCTCTTCCTTTGGTACTCATGCCAATAGATCCTTAATCAACTTATCCTTCTCTACAATCTATCTAGCCAATGTCTCTCGTTCATGATCATGGAATTCATCATTTTGTTTCAACTCTTTTCAAAGATCCTCCTTAGTTTTTGTAGCTATAAGATAGATGGCCTTTATGAATTCTTGATATTCTTCAATCTTTTCTTCATGAATCTTCTCTTGTGTCAAGATCAATTGGTTCTTCTCTTCAAGGGTCTACTCAACACCCACTATCTAGCTCTCAAACTACCTTGAGAAATTCACCACCTCCATATACTTTCTTGAGAGCTCCTCCTTTTGAGATCTCATCTCTGCATAATCTTTCATGAAAGAGTTCATTTCCTCCCAACAGACTACCAACAAAGAGGATATAGAGCTTGAATCTTAAGTGGTATGGGGCTGATTCTAAGGATTGCAATGGTGATCTTCGCAAGGTGGTTGATAGGAATGTTGCCAAGGTGCTTGATGTTGGGTGGGAGGGTATGGTAGTGCATGCTGGAAATTTGTTGTTTGTGGGTTATTTTGACTATATGTTGTTACTTGGCTAACTTTATATGGAATGAATGTTGATACATGGGTAGGTTTCTCATGATATGGGGGGTGATAGGGAGAATACGCATTAGGTATTGACATGCTTGCTCATCAAATGAGTTGGTAAAATATATTTTTGAAACTTTTCAATGCTTGAACTGCTTAAAACCAATAGATTTCTCTTAGAGTTACCATGATGCTAGAAACAAACTACCTCTTTAAGGTTGATTGCACTGATATCACACCAAACTCTCAGTGAATAATGGCAAACAAAGTGGTCCCATTGGGCATGCCAAAAATTGTTGTCACTAGGGATTGCACCCATGATGGCTAAGTATGAAACCTAGCAATCCTGTGAAACATGGGAATACTCTCAAGATGTGGGATTGCTTCACTGAGAATAAACCTCCAGATTAAGGGCCGGCTTCCCCATTTGTATCAGTTGAACTGAACTGAAATTGAAGGGAAAGGGAGAGAGATTGCATAAAATTGAAATGACTAAATCTAACTTAGGTGATTCACCAAACTGGATAGATCCATAAACTAAAAATCAAACTCACAATGTAACCCAGCACATAACATGAACTCCACAACTCTTCCAAATTTGATTCTTCCTCTTAGAAAAACAATTAGGTGCTGATTGTGAATGAGAAGGAAAGATGATTTTCGCAACTCAACACAAGTAGATGCACACAAATTTGAAAACCTTAAGGAAAAAATACACTTGTAAAACAATCAAATGAACATAATATCATGTAAAGGATTAAATTCAACCATAATATATCACATTAAGCTCATCAAACCAACTCACAAAGCTATAGAAAAGAAGGAGCAACTTGCTATTAGATGGAATAAAAGGAGTCACAATATCAGATTGCTTCTCAAAGAGCTACAAAATTCACCTCGTGAGAATGAGGGAAAGAAGAACTAGCCTTCAATCACCAAAGATGAGAGGCATATATAGAAAATCTATAGAATCTGCATTGAAGTCCACTACTTCACCAAGAATAGAAAAATGTACCACTAGGACCATGATCACACCACTCTAAAATTTGGATGCCCAATTCCTAAGAATCTAGGGGGATGAAAAAAGTAGGGCCCTAAAAATAGCTAGTGGAAAGGAAGACCATTACCGACAAAGTCATGCTTTGTAAATGATAACTAACAAGGGCTCATAAAACATGACTTGTCAATATCTACAATAAGACCTTGCAATGACTTTACAATTAAAATATTTCCCCTCACTACCAAAAAAAAGTGGATTTGAATACATTAACAAATAACTCTCAACCCTAAATGAAAGGGGAAAGCATATTTGAAATGTTTACAATATTTTAACATCCACTTGACACATGAATATGCTGAAAAATAATAGCCCCCCCCGCCAATGCCAAAATACATGATTTAAATAACATTTATCACCTAAGTCAAAAATGACCACTATGCTTGAGCACCTATCAAAATAATTAATATATTTATCTCTAAAAGAGATAACTATATAAATATATTTACATTAAAATGACCCATGCTGAAGAAAATTCAGCAAAGGGAGTTGAATCATCCTCAACCATAAAAGGGGAGACAAAAAGAAATCAAGCTATTATGGAAACCCTTGATCAAAAATCAGCATCCTCTCTATTAACATAGCTTCCACGCTTAGCATCTGGCAACATTCTAAACTTCTCTACAGTCAAAATGGAAATTCCATATTGGATTTAGATACAACAAAAGACACTGGCACTGTGAGGTAGGCACACTCGATTAATCATCCATATTATTGAGTTTTCTCTGCCTATATTTGCATTAAAATTGTGTCTCGAGCTTTGTATTAGGGCACTGGCATGTGTAATCTTTTCAAAATGATGGCATCTATTTGCCTTAATGCTAAATCTAGGTGTTGCTCTATTTCAATCAGCCCATGAGCTAGGGAATCATGCATCTATATTTATTTGTTGATCATAGCCCCGTGATGGGAACTAGGGCACCACATCTTTGTCTTTTATACAATGCAAATGGAACTATTATAATATATTGTTCTTTGTTACATTACCTCTCTGCAAAATGTGTCATGATTAAGGCATCTACTCATGGAAATTCATGGCTTGTTTGTATATCATTCTTTTACTATTCTATGTAGCCCATGCTTGGTTCACCACTGCTACACTATTGATTCTATTACATATAGCTCGTGAGGATACTAAGGTTTTGCAATGTTCAAACCGCAGGCACCAATAATGCATTTGTTGTTGTTTTCATTGTTAATGTTGTGGGCCACTGTTAATTTGTTTTTGAATCCATGTCAACATGCTGTTAACATTATTGTGATTATAGCCCATATGCAACAAAACTAGGGCACCATATGTTGTTTGAACCATTAGCCATGATGCCCCCATGAGAAAGGCCAAGGTGCGGAACTAGTATATGGTATCATTATCTACTTGGCTCGATAGTATAACTAATCATTGTCACTTAATCACATAGCCCAAGCACATATTAGGGCATTACATCTATTCATTACCGCATGTAATTGTAGTAGCAACATGTTTTCTATTGTGTTTACATTGTTTCTTAGCCCGTTCTTGAAACTAGGGCATCGAAGAAAGAGAGCCTTGTTGTAGCACTATTTCTTGTCTTCTATATGTCATGTCATGATGCATTATAGTATTGTTGTTGATACTATCATACATCAGATTTATTCCTTGCCTTGACATTGTGAAAGCATAGGCTTGAATAGCTTATTATTAGTGTGTACTACACTATTGATGCTTGGGCTAACTGTATACTGTATGGCCTCATGCACTTGGGTATACTTTTTGCATCTATATTTTTCTCCTAACAAAGATAATCAGATGTCCATTGTCATGCCATCACTCTAGTACCATTGATACTTTGAGCTCACCTATTGTAAAACTGACATCACTGCTTGTCGTACGATGATCATGACACTATCTTCATTTGATATTATATACTATTTCAGTGATATTGTAGCCTATTTGCTAGCACATTGTGATATTGTAACTTATTCATTCACTACAGATTTGATGTACCACTCTATCACCAACTGTAGCCCTTTTGGTATTTAGCTCATAATGCAGATTTTATCATATTCATGACATAGCATCAATAAATTGATTACAAACTTTGAAGCACATATATGCTATAATGTCATTTTCTATTGATATGGATTTTTATACCTTGTCATTAGCTCTGTTCAACTTGATGCCATGTAGATTTTTGTCATTCTAATGTAGTATATCCTCTGAAACTACCAGTGCCTCAACCATGCCATTTTTTATTTTTCTTTGTGATCCATGAGTGTTCCGCTGATGTGCTTACTTGCTAAGTGCCCCCTACATGATTAGTGCCTCTCCTTGAGATGATTAGGATTGCCAGAAACTTTATGGGAATAGAGCTTCTGACAACCCTCACTAGTTCAGTGTAGGGTACTAGGAAGCTCAATATTGATCATGGCTGTTGTAACCTGTATCTGCACATGGAGCAAACACATTAGTGAAATCAATGGTATTTCTTTTATTTCCATAGCCTCTTTTATGCACATGCCCTAAGTACAGCCTATGCTAGAGGTGTATGACTGAGTACATGTATGCATGTTTGTAGATGTTGTGGCACTAGGCATTGTTTAGATCCATTGGATCTAACACTTTCTTCTTTTCTCTCTCTGTAGGTTCAGGATTGTAGGAGCACACAAGGAACACAGAACATCAACTCACATTACTAGGCAATGTCTGGTACCCCTGCATCTAGCTCCATTAATTTATGTATACCTGTACTCATTTATGCAATTCTTGCATTTGCTATGCTCATGGCATGTGTGAGCTCATATGAATGTTTTCTTTTCAGTTCTTTCCTTTTGTAAAACATATTAATGATACTGGCATGTAATCTCAGATGTAGTTATTTATGTTTTCCTTTCATGTACTTTGAAATGAATGAACACAAATCTAATCAAGACCACATAATAATACAAACTAGGGTACAACTCATCTACTAATTAGGCTTTCAAAATGTGTCAAAAATATGACAACAAGAAATAAATCACTAATGCCCTAGTTCACGGACTATGTATAATGAAGAGAATAGTGGAAGAAATCAATATAAAGTGCAATGTAGACAAGCATTGACCCCAGCAGCTCGTGGGCCATGCATAATGAGGGCAATACAGTGTTAGGAGTATGGCATAAATTGGAGCAAGTGCATGGGCTATACTAGTGGGAGTGTCAAAGGCAGTAAGTGGACACAAATAAGATACAAAGAAATGGCATATAAAACACATTGGTCAAATAGACATTGGTGCCACAAGCCCAATACTAGTAAGTATTCCCTAGTTTCATAACTAGCGGATGTGCCATGAAGTAACAATTCCCACAAACATTATGGTGCCCTAGCCACTTCACGGTGCCAATAGTAGAGAATGTAACCAAATACGTAAATGACGCAGTCCTGGTGCCATGAGAAACTAGAGTCACGGGCTGTCTAAGTGTTAAGCATCACATTGGGTCATTAAACATCTTTGAATGCCACGACTCACCAACCCATATTCACAATAGCCATGGGTCATAGCAGAATATCTAAGGCAGTGTCATCATGTCAATCAGCATATGGAGGATATAGAGGGCATGATGTCATGCTTTAGGTTGATCTTGCAGGCTTGAACCCTCAAATGAAATAGCAAACATAGTGGAGATCAAAGGATACAGAGCTCACGGGCTCAATCAACATGAGTATTTCAAATGGCAATAGCATGAAAAATTAATTCATAGGCCTCAAGCATGACAATAAGTATCAAATGGCATGGTGCCTCATATACCATGAAATAGAGGATAAGATACAATGCTTCAAAAGTATTACAAATATAGAGAGTCACAATGCCTGAATATGTAGATGAAATGTCATGCCCTATGATTACATGGAGCCGTAGCATGGGGATAGATAAAGAAAAGAAAGAAAGAAAAATGAAATGATGCATACACAGTGCCATTATCATGCCCTCGAGGATGAAAAGGGACAATAAATTCCAATGCCCTCATCAGGGATCCAATGCTATACAAAGAGCAATATAAAATACCCAAATCACATATGCAAGGATAAGTATAGTGCCCTCAATTTATAGTGGTAATCAAATAATGGAAACCAAATACCACCAGCAAAGATGAATTTCTAGCATATGACCTCGATTTCGAGAGGAGGAAGTGATATAAAAAATGCTATGAATGCCAAATCAAGTGCATACCTCCAATATGTCGAGGGTCAATACTGATGTTTTCAAAACCGATCTCAAGAATCCAAGCAAGGTGGAGTTGTGAGTGGAAATGGGCAACTTGCCAAGTGCGGACTGGAGAAGTCATAGTGCCAGCTGTTGTTTCTTTCATTTTGTGAAGAGGGGTTTTTAATATTTTGATTGATTAATATATTCTCCCCTATCCTAGGGTTGAGAATTTATTATTTCTTCTTTTGCTAAGTATTTCAAATAGCATGGATATAGGGCTATTAATATATTTTTCTCTTTTTAGGGGTTAATATATTAATTATCTTTTGATGCCAATAATTTTTCAAGGCATGGTGTAAATTGAGAGTCAATTTTTGACTTAGGAGATAAATTCTTCAAAATCCATGTTTGATTTTGAGGTGGGGGGTTAAATGTTTTAAATGTAAATGTCATTTTTCTTACCATTGTAGGATATTGACAAGTGGTGTTTTTATAAACCCTTGTCAGATATCATTCATAAGGCATGACTTAGTGGATCGAATAGTCTTCTTTGACTATCTATTTTAGGGCTCCCACTTTTTTCGCCCCCCTAGAATCTCGAGAATCTGGCACCCGAATTTGTGATGGCATTCATGGGCCTATTTGCAGTTATTTTTCCATGTTTAGGAGGTGCTGGTCATGAATGCAGATGTAGATAGGTTTTCTTTTTATACCTCTCACCTTTTGTGATTGAGGCTAGTTCTTCTTTCCCTCGTTCTTGGAGGTGAAAGTTTGTAGCTCTGGAGAAGCAAGCTATTCTTTGGCTCCCTTCCATTTAGTTTATAGAAATTTGTCCTTCTTTTCCTACAGCTTGGCAAGTTATTTTGATGGATTTGATGTCATGTATTATGATTAAAAATTAGTCCTTTACTTGATATTTTGTTCATTTTGATGTTCACAAGAATTGTTATTTCTTAAAGTCTCAATCTGTGTGCGTTTCAATGTATTTGGGTTTGTGGAAATCATTTTCCCTTCTTATCTACAACCAGCACCTGGTTATTTCTAAGGGAAAAATTAGAGTAGGAAGGAGTTGTGATGCTCAGGTTATGTTCTGAATCATATTGTGAGTTTGTTTTCAGTTTTTGGATCTATCAAAGTTTGGTGAATCACCTAGTTTTAGTTTCATTTTCATGCACTCTCTCTCTCCCTTTTCCTTCAAAGTTTAGTTTAGTTTTAGGTGATTCAAGGGGAAGCCAGCCCTAAATCTGAAGGTCTACTCTCTGATAGGTTACCCATAGCCTGAGAGTAGTCCCATGTTTCATGGGATTGCTAGGTTCTACACTTAGCCATACTTGGGTGCAATCCCTAGTGACAACAATACTATTTTTAGATGTTAAGGAAAGAAAAGAACAAGGATAAAGCCTTCTTCAACATCAAGACAATATCCATAGACAACACCTAGTCCAAGACAAGAAGGTCACAGTTCCTATGAGGCCATGGAAAGGACAAATGCAAAGAGATATCATGTAAGAAGTGAAAAAGTAACCCCTGTGAGGGATAGCACACTTTTCAGTTTCCAAGGTGAGAGATATATCAACCATGGAAACCCATTTTCAAACAAAAAAATAGGTTGTGATCAAGGGAAAAGATCCTTAATGCAAACCAAAATTTTCATGTATGATTGGATATCACATAATAGATAGATACTTCTTAACCAAGAAAAGAGGTGAATCCCAGAAAGATAGAAAAGAAAGAGATGACATCCTTTCCCACCAAGAATAGGAACAAAGATGGAAGGGGACCTATTATATCACTCATTAAACTATGTAAGACAATGGGCCCCAAGAATTAGGCTAACATTGTTTACATAATGTGGAGCTCTATAATAGGAACATAGATGTTATTTAGAGAAAATAGGATCGAAATACAACTCATTGCCACATGATATATAAATAACCTTACCATTAATGAGCTTCCTAATCTTATAATATAAAGCTTGACATTCATTATTAGAGTGATCATGAAATCTATGATATAAACAAAAAGGAAGAGTCTTCAAGTGTGGACTACGTTTCTTTTTGTGTTTAGGTCTAGTAATCATCTTACCACGAAGGAGTTTAGGCAAAAGAACTTCTTGGTCAAATTCCATCATAGGTTCATCATGTTTTGAAGTGTTATTTGAGATGTTGTTAACATTGATTTTTTGTTGAGGATTAAATCCCAATCCATAAGAATGCTCATGCCCCTACTCTGTAAGGGCATTTGAATTCCCTATTTGTGTGTACCACATCCTTGACCTTAAATCCTTGTTTAACTAGGAAGAGATAACTAGGGCCATAACAAGAATCCATATCAGAAGGAGTTTATGGAACTTCAGTAGTCAACATACCATCCTTAGTAGATTTGATAGATTCATTATGGGTAGAAGCAATGAAAAAGTTATTATGAAGGGCTTTAGAAGTAGAAAAAAATCATTGTTCAAATTCTCTTTGTTGCTTCATAATATCAAGATCATTAATCTTATATTCTCCAATAAAGGTAGGAGTAAAATCTAAGGTTCCCCAATCATCACCAAGAAGATCATTAGGGGAGGAAGGATTACTATTAGGAATAGGAGTAGTATGGGTTTGAATATTCAAACAAGGATTAGGCACATCATCCACATGAAGTGTATACATCCGGTTGTTATGTATAAACTTGACTTTACGATTAAGGGTGGAAGGAACAACATGCATCTCATGCAATCAAGGTCTAACCAAAAGAAGATTATAATTAAGAGGTCTAGGCATAACATGAATAGGATTATTTAGGATGACTAGTCCTACTTTGATAGGTAAGGTAATGATTCCTAAAGTGTTCTTAGCAATGTTATCAAAGCCACGTATAGGAACATTGTCAGGTTGAATAGTTGAAAGATCAGCGTTAATCATGTTGAGCATGTCGATGCTACAAAAATTAAGCCCAGATCCATTATCAATCGAGGTCCTATGAATGATACTCTTATTGATAGAAACAACAACCATAAGAGCATCATATTGATTCTGAACTTCTTTATAATGTAAATCCTTTTGAGTAAATACAATGTCAGGAGGACCCGAGGTAGCATGCATGCATTGTAAGAATGTTTTGATGTTCTCTTGATTGGGAGGTGGAGTAGGAAGAGTTAATAGAGCTTTTTGCAAGATTTCATAGTAGGTAGGTGAATTTTTAAGAAGCTCCCATAAATAAATCTTGGCAAGGGTATTTTGCAATTAGTTTATCAAATCATACTCCTTGCTAGGAAGAAGGGGTGGAGGAGGAAGAATGGGTTGAGAAGGTGGTAAAGAAGTAGAAACCAATAGATTAGGTTGAAGTTTATTCCTTGTATGATAAGTGTGAGCTATAGAATCTTGATCATTGAGAGACTCCATAGGTTTACCTTTGATAGTAATGCGAGGACAACCTTTGACAGTCAACAAGGGTTTCAAAAAAACCATATTAGTTGTCTCAACACTACAAATAGATTGACATGAAGGAAGCAAAGAGGACATCCTAGGAGGAGATGAGGTAAGATCATGATTCTCCATAAGATCATCACTAAAAGGGAGAGCATTAAGGGAATTTATCTCATTCTCCACTAATGCCTCATCACTAGAAGGAATCCCAAATGGAGGTAAAGCATCTATAATGTCATCTTATTCACTAGAATGTCTACATGTGTTTTAGAAAAAGATTTATCATGATGTATGAGTATGTCACCCTCTTGTATCAAAGCATATTCATGAGGAGGTGATAAATCAATGTCTTTATCCAAGGGATCATTCACAATGGTTTCATGAGGAAGAGAGTAATCAACATCCAAATCCAAAGGTTCATCCCAAATAGTAGGATTATTATCCCTATCAATAAGGCATTTGAAAACACTTGAAAATAAATTATGCCACATGATAACAAATAAAGAAATGCATAGAAAATAGATCTAGATATATCCAAATGCATTCAAATGAAAACTTATAAGCATGAAAAGGAAATCAAACACCATAAACACAATAGGGCATCTAATTCCACAAAAGAAATAATATTCATAAAATGGGCTCACCAAAATGTATAATGGAGGTGAACACACAAGATGATACAGAGAGGAATCTTGTAATACCCCTCGCAGCTTATTACTGTTGAGACTATGTTTTAGCTAATACTGTTTTACCTTAGCGGATTAGACCAGACATATTTCATATTTATATTATGGTGTGTAATTAAACAGTTATACTTTGATGCTGATTATCATGCTTAGATCTGAACCAAAAACATTATGTGATGGTTAAATTTAGTAATGATGGATTTTATATGATGTTTTATATGCATGTATTAATTGATGTAATTTAGATGATTATTCATATCTGGTACTTACCCCATACCCACATGTGTATGGTATCGTGTTTATTCTCATGTATGTCTTCTTTTCTATTTGACGTGCATGTATGGTAGTGGAGGAGGCGTAGTTACCTGCATTGAGTTAGGTCCACATGTCCCAGCCATCCCTACCATTGTCTTCTATTATGTTTATATATGCACATGTACATGCAGTGGTTTTATGTAGGTTGCAGGTATCAGGCATCGACTTCCCTGGCTTGACAGGATGAGCGTGCCCTCATTATGTCTCAATGGCGGAGAAGGGGAGTTAGCACTTAGGCCAATTCCCTAGCCCCAACTTAATCATCCTATAGGAATGGACGGAAACCTACTTGACTTACCCGATTCGAATTCGTTCTGGCAGAATGAATTCGATACCTTTCCTCTATTGAGCATGATATTGATCCTAAGATTATTCCTTGCATGTGTTGTATCTGGTTGTTGGTGATTGATATGTTAATCATGTTAGCAGTTTATGTTATGTGATGTATTAGTAAGTATATTGTTATTAGTATGATAAAATATGATTAGATATATATAGGTATACCCTATGTCACTTTTAGTAATTTGAATTTACACTAATAATACACATATATAGATACTACATACCTATTTTATAAATTGAGAAAATAAAGTGAGATATTCTAGTTGTTAAGATAAATAGAAATAAAAAGGAAATAAAGTGAAAGGAAATTTACAATTTAAAATTGTCTTATTTTATTCCCATAAAATGGGAAGTTGACTTGAATAGTAGGGGGGGGGGAAATAATAAAATATTTCTCCCCCACTTTTCAAGCCAATTTGGAGGTAACAGAGAGAGGACTTGTCATTACTTTTCTTATGAAAACTAAGAGAAGAAGATAGAGAGAGAAGACAAGAAAGGAAGAGGAGAAGGGACTGAGCTTGTGGGAGCAGTTCTGATAGCAGTTGAGGAGCTGGACTTCATCAGCCTATTTGTTGAACCAGGTAGGTTTTGAGCTTCCTCAATATACTCTAATTTATTTTTTAATTTTTCCATCAAACAAGAGCTTATACTCATTTTCTAAAATGTAATATGAGGCAAGGAAATCAATGAAATTTTAGTTTGCAACGTGGAAGTTTAACATCACAAACATACCAAAACTTTCTAATTCTACCATTAGTGAATCCAAGTTTGAAATAGAAAAGAACTTGTTATTCCATAACACAATGGAACTTAGTTATGTTTTGATCCAATGTTTGCCATATTATTCATTTAATAGATCACATAATTATTCTAAAAATTGAAAGAATTAGTGTATCATCTTGACAATCAAATTTGGAAACAAATCAGCATTTGCATGGGATAGCAAAATTAACTAAGTCTTGGATGAGAAACAAAGCACACAAAAAAAACAAACTAAGTTTTTAATAAAATTGGCACTTCCAACTTTCTGGAAAATGTATGAAGAAAAGAATTCCCATACTTTCAAAAAACACAGTCATTATTATAATATTTCTTTTGCCACCTAATTTCAAAAAATGTATATAAAATAGTTCAAAGTACTAAAACCACAACCATCCCATAAAATGGAGAATATATTAAATAACAAAATTAGATAAAAGAAACACTTACCCTTCCAAATGAGTGGGACCCATGCCATCTTGAAGGATTGAAATTTCAATATTCATAAATGAATAAATATTATAAGTTTTCTTACATTGTGAAATGACCTAAACTGACATGGTTATTATGGGTGACAAAGGGGTGGTCAAATCATGTTTCTCTCACATTACCATAACACTCCTCCACTTGATTTTCGCACCAACCTTTGGCAATAAAATATTCAATATAATATCCACCTCCAATCTTTCCATCATGGGCATTCAGCATGGGGATCCTCACTTTGACCTTGTAATTCACTATGTTTACATTATTTTTTTTAAATGCATTAAAGACCTCATACACTTTTGTCAAGCTTTCTTTGCATGGTGGGTAGCGTACTTGGGCTTGAAGCCCACTTGGAGCATGTTTTAATTAAATATTTATGTCCTCTTTTGACTTTCCTTGTCTTGAGCGCCTACCTCCTTGGTAAAAAGCTTTTTCCCATGTCTTATCAAGATCATGGACTGGTCAATTATTGTGCAGGCTTTTATTCCTTGGGGTGGCGTGAGTTGTTTGAGAGCAAGTCTTTTCTTGCATTTAAATTTTAGTTTTCTCCCATCAACTTAGTCTTGGACGCCACTTTGACAATTACATGTTTTTGAAGAAGGGTTATTTAGTTACCATGATTATTATGTGGAAATGGTAGTTTGGTTTAGGAAGTTGGGAGATAAAAGAGGTTTATAAGATTAGAGCCTAATTCAATTTGAGTAAGTACCTTATTAAAATGCTAGTCTAGGATTTAAGTGGAGTAGAAAATTGATATGTTTAATTTATGTATGTTTTATTTAAAGTTGAGTAATGCATTTATAATTTGTGGGTTTTATTAACTAACACATTAATAATTATAATTAATATTACATTGTAACATTGGGAGTTAAAGTATGTTCATAATTCTTAAGTGATATAATATAATCTTTTAATTAGATAATGAACGTATTCTATAATCAATATATATATATATATATATATATATATATATATATATATATATATATATATATATATATATATATATATATATATATATATATATATATATATATATATATATATATATATATATATATATATATATATATATATATATATATATATATATATATATATATATATATATATATATATATATATATATATATATATATATATATATATATAATAGGAAGAGATTAGTATTAGCTTTTCGTAATCGATTGTTGGGTTAACTAGTTCTTTTTAATTTGATAATATATTGAAATTATTAAGTGGGATTAGCATGGTTTCTTAAATTTTGTAATCACGATGTTCCATTTTCATCCTTTTCAATAGATTATATGGATATTCAAAAATATTTATAAAGTAGATTAGAAAATCACATATATATGAACTTGCTACCTTTGTGAACTAAAGGAAAATTTACTTGTTAAATGATTTTTGTAACCTTGTCTTCTTTACGAAATGTTATCTCATTGTGTTACGATGTTCTCTTATTGTGTAAATTGTACATGCATGTGAATTATACTGTTGATGTAGTTGATTTGCATACGAGATAGATGACCAAGTAGGGGGTGAAATCCAGAGGCCGGGTATATGTTGTGGATAGCAGTTATCTATGTTGTTGAATGTTTTATGATGCAATGTGGATTCTATTTTCTATTGCTTGATTGAGAAAGTGTAAATGTAAGATCATGGTTGGGATGTCTATTTGATCTTTTTGATTATTACCCGTGGTGGATTAATTTGAGTTAGTGGCCAAGTGAGTAAATGTTTTGATTTGTAAATATGATTTATTTGGTTATCTATTTATTGGGGCTTATCTTGATTTATGTGGCCACAAACCAGGATGGGTGTTGATTGGAAAACTAGGGTAGGTTATCTAGATGTGATGTAGGGGGTGGCTTGCAATGGATCACTGAGGCCCGCAAGTGGCTGATAGATCATCCATTGTCAAGTTTCTTAATTCTAGTGATAACATTATAAAAATTAATCTAGTTAGGAGAACATTAAAAAGATAATTTGTGATACCTCACCCATGCCTTGAGTTCCGTCGGTTCAATGAGGAACCTTTAGGACAAAACTCAAGGGTGGATCTATAGGAAGATGCTAGATGCATCATCGATATACTTGTCTTCATGAGAGATATCGATGCCACATATGATCACTTGAGTGCCGTTGGTTCAGTGAGGAACCTTCAGGACTAAACTCAAGGGTAGATCTACGTGATGACACCTTCCTACTCACACCTTAGATATCCTACGTAGGTCATTGCCTTTGGTAACCCGTATACCCTCTTGTTCTAGAGATATCCTTCTTAGGTTGTGTTTTGGGGTTTGGTCCTTAGTATGTGCGTGGGCCTGGTGTTATCTCCCTAGCACGGTGGGGTGGACCTCTGGGTTCCACATGGTCGGGAGGTAGTGTACTTCTCCATTGAGACTATTGCGGATATCCTCCATCACCTGATTGTTACTTGGACCAAATTACCACCATTGTTGCAGACTCATGTATCAAATGTCAGATGTTATTATCTTGTACTTGTAGGAGGTTTATTTGATTATTTATGATGCCTACATGGATCCATGTTGCATTTGATAATTTTAATTGTATTAAATAGCACCACATACCCTACGACATGTGTAGTGGATGTAGGTGATCATATGATGTAATGTAATTTGATTTAGAGAGATGTACTTACTTTCATTATGCACTTAAAAGTTCTTTAGCATTTGATCATGTTAGTGTAGTGTTAGTTAGACAACGTAATACTACATCAGGGACCCTTGAGAATGAAAATGAAATGATGTGTTTATTCAAATTCATGAATGTAAATCATTGTGAGTCTATGTTCAATGTGCTTGTTAACTTTAGTAAACAAAAAAAATAAAATTGTTGCATAACTTAGCATAGCTTTTAGTGTTAATCTCTTGGGTCCCCTGGTGGCGCATTACAAATCTAACACAATAGGGCATCTAATTCCACAAAAGAAAGGGGTAAGTGTGTCGGGCTCACCAAGATGTATAGGGTAAAATATAAAATATGGATGAGGTCCTAGAACAATGGTTTGCACATACAAAAGACCTCAAAGAGAATATTTTACACTTATATGAAATTGTATTGATATGAAAAGTAAATGTAGATGATTAATATTGAGATTAAGAAATAAAGGTACTTACCTCCAAAAAAGAATCAGTAGAAAACCCTATCAAAAAGTCTCAGAAACTATTGATTTTCACCCTCTCCAATCAAAACTGTGAGATCTACAAAACCCAGAAATATTTTTCAATTCTAAGGGAGGTCATCCTTGACCCTTATAAAAGGTCAAAGACTACCTTGAGATTTTGAAGGTTGACTCTGACTTTGTTTGCGAATCTCAAAAGTTCGGTGAAAAGAGTATCCAGATCTACACTTTAATTCATCATCTCACACCTGTACTTGCAAGAAAAATGGTTTTTTTTTGTTGGGGGGAGGGGTTTGCCTTAGTCAAACCCCAATTTAGGAATTAACCTTGAAATTGAATTCAAATTGTAGAGATAAACAAAGTAAATGAAATAATTGACCTTGCTTATGTTGAAAACCCTTGTGGAGGATTTGAATCCTTGAATCCACAAGCGTGGATGCTCCAAATGAATGTAGAATTGAATGTAGGATGTCTCAAATCAACTATCTTTAGATCTTCAACACCAATCTTGAATGAATCTTGAATTAGGAAGAGGCTTGAATGGAAAATGGAGGAATCTTCAACAACAGGGCTCCATAGATCTTGAATCCTTCAATGGCTACTAATGGATCTCCTTGATGAATTGGATTTTGAATGCTTGAATGCTTGATCTTCTTTCTTGAGAGTGCCTGAAAGATTTGAGATGAGATATGATAAAATGATAGAGGAAGGCTCCCTTTTATAGTGATCTAGGGCACAAGAGGGGCCTCGTAGAAAACAATAATTAAGGGCCCATGGCACAAAACTCTAGAGAGGTGCACATGGAGAAGAAATTAAATTAAATTCTTGACACAAAACTCTAGAAGGGGACCACCTTTAATATAGAAATAAAAAAATAATTATTTAAGAGCCTTGTCAGAAAAGTTGAGGTAAGGCCAACCCCAAAGTTAATTTGAGCATTAGGCACAAAGCTCGAGAAAGGCTAATCACCAATAATAAATTAAAAATCCTATACAAACATCGAGAAAGGTCCACCTCAAATATTAATTTGATAATTTGACACTTAATCCGAGAAATAGTGGCCCCGAAGAGGGAAAAGACAAGATTTTGATGAAACCCCGAAACTAGAATCTAACCCTGAGGATCCCAGACCCTAGGGTCAAGGATGAGGTAGACCTATACCTAAGAGGTCGACCTTGACCTTGAGATCAAGAATCCCAAGTTCTCAATTCAGGATGGAAGAATTATGCCAGGAAGAAGTGGAGAATGGGGTAGAACAGGGGAAAAAGCCAGATCCAAGTCGAGTACCCATTCAAGTCATTTGACATGACCCCAAACCACTTACTGGGAGGGCTAAACATTCTTACCATGGAAGTGCTTCCATTTTAAGATAATACAATATAATATATAATATATAATATATAATATATAACATATAATATTATATATCATATACTATAATATATATGTGTGTTTGTGCTTATGTGTATTACATATTAAATAAAATATAATAATATTAGATTTAATTTTAATTTTAATATTATATGCATAGATATCAAATATCTAATATGTATCGGATATCTGATACCTACTAAATGTCCTATATGTCTCAGATATCTGATATGCTTTGGTGTTTGTCATGGCCAGGTGTAGTGACACCCAGGCCTACTAAAAAGTAACATAGTTTTTCATATTTTTTGACACATGAGAAACATTTCTTTTTTCACATCACCACTTTCTAGCCCCTCATGATTCTGCACATACCCAAGAGCCACATAGTAATGGACCAAGGGAAGAGAAACATGAGCCCACATGAGAAAATAGAAAACCAGAAAAAACCAAACTCCAACAAGGGAAAGAATAGACCTAACACCACCAAGACACCACTCAAATGATCTGTCACAAATAGAATAAAACTACCACAAGGGAAAAGAGAACCAGTAATCCATAAATAGAATCAGAAAAATAACTACAACAACCAAGATCCCAAACAAATTTATGGGGTAGAAGCACCAAGAATAGAAAAATAGGTTATCTAAAAGTACCACTGGGACAACTTCACATAGAGAAGGGTCTAAAAATAACCTCACAACAATAAATAAAAGTATGGAAATGAGAGAAAGAAGATACTCCTTTTAGAAAGAAACCCTCCTTTTCTAATGGTACCAAGAAGCACTACACCATCAATTGGAAATGGAATAATAGAGAACAAGAGCCCCTCCTCCATAAACCAACTCAAAGACCAAAAAACTAGGAGGGAAAACATAGTAAAGGCCACAAAACTTGTCACTAAAAGGAAAAAACATCACCAAAAAATCAAACCAACCAAGTAACACTTGAAGAAGAAACTTGTCTACTATATAAGAATGGTAAAGGCACAAAAAATTGAACTACTACTCCTCAAGGCTAGGAAGAAAATACCAAAGAATAGAACTCAACAAAAAAAGGTCTCATCGAGGATACCAACAACACCAAATCATTAGATCTAATAAGGGCCATCAAATCATTAGCAAGAATGACACCCCAATCACCAACAAATCTCAAAAAGACTACCAAAAAGGTATAACTAGAGGTAGAATAGGGGAAAGAATATTCCTCAACCACTTCTTATAAGCCATCTCCACTATTGTTATCTTCGCCTCCACCACCCTCTACATTACTAGCAACCCTTGAAACCCTATCATCCCCACTCATACTTATCGCTCTCATTCTTCCCATTGATGAACCTACAATAATTCCAAGTTCTAAACATAATACTGAAGGTGTTAAAAACATGGATAGTTTATTTTAATTATATAAATTTGGATGTGAAGGAGTTTGATGGTGTTTTATGAAAAATTTGGCAAAATCATTTAGACTTATAAGAAGCATCAACCATCACATTGATTTAATTCAAGGAGAAATTTTTTGAGAAAAGTCCACCAATAGATTAAACCTTTTAGAAAGTAGATATGTATGCATGGGATATTAGAGAAATGGTTTATTAGATAAATATTTATATCTCATGCTTAGTGCTAGATTCATAATAGTATTAAAGAAGGATATAGTGAAATTTATCCCATTGGTTTTTTTTAATACAAAGATAAGAAATGCTAGGCATAATATAGTCATGTACTAAATTTCATCATCTAAGATCAATGTAAAGTTATTCAATAGATATATGATATGAGCATGTAGGATCGATATGAATGGTTTCATTAAATATTTGTGTATAGATGATACAGGATGTAATATTTGACTTGAAATAAAATACATTTTGTGTAAAATATAAACATGTAAGAATGCTAGTACATGATGTATCATGTAAAATAAAATATTAATTTTTTTAATAAAATGATGTAATATATAAAAAAGATATATAAAACTAGAAATTATTGATGGAAAGGACCAATTAAAAGGATAAATATGGAATCTTTCTTATATTGAAAAAAAATGCTATGAATAGAAGCTACCAATAGGTAGTTGAAAGAAAAGAATAAATAATCCTATCCCTAAATATCTATCAACCACAAGAAGGTTGAAGGAAACAATCATTTCATCTATTAAACCATTCTTTGACATGGCCCAAATTTATTACTATTTTGAAAGTACATATTTTTTGTTCGATAGATTGGTGCTAATCCATGGGTTTAAAATTACTCTTTGGTAAGAATTGTACCTATCAATAAAGGAAGGTAATCCAAATAAAAAATGTCAAGTAAGACCTATGAATTACAATACAACATCTATTTATCCAAATATGCTTTAAAAATAATTGTCTCACTAAATCAACTATGACATCATTATGCAAATTGAGACCTAAAATAACATGTTTCTAATTTAGTTGATGATAAATGATGGCAAGAAAGTTTCTAAAGAAATGAGTCCATTGATTCTTGAGAAAGGAACAACCCTAAAACACATGTTTGCATGGATTTTTGGCCAATCAAGAAGATTAATAATAGGTATAGATTTCCTTTACCTAGGATGGTTGATTGTATAGAATGTTTGGGAAAGGGTGAATATTTTAATAAAATTAATTAAAAAGTGGATAAAATAAAAATAGAATAAGATATGGTGTTGAATGAAAAAACACTTTTAAGATCAAGGAGGGAGTATAATGGTACCCTTTAGATTGACAAATGTATCTAGCATATATAGGTGGTTATTAAACAAAATGTTGAGAATTTTTTTTAATTATTTCTATTTGTGATTTTATATTTTTTAGTAATACTAAAGAAAATTTGATGCATATTAAGTGGGTTTTCTAAATATTCAGAAATTTATTGAGAAACTTAAAGTCATACAATTTTATGATTGAGAAATTGATCTATTTGGTGTTTGTTATCTCAATTATGGAGAGGGGACTAGATTGTAGCAACATATAATTATTTTGAGATCTTCAAGAAGGAGGTCTTAGAAGATCCTTTCTACTTTTCCAACTTTTACAAAAATATTCAAGTGGATTGTGTTGGGATTGAAATAACCATTAGTGTGATTCTCATTGAAGAAGAGCTGCCCATAGTTTATTTATATAAAAATCTCAGTGATCTTTAGAGGAAGTATTTCATTTATGACCAAGAGTTATATGCTATTTTGTAGAAATTAAATACGACAAGATTATCTTCTCCTTGAAGGATTTATTCTAAGTTGTAGATCACCATTCTTGTAGTTTACTAATGACTAAAACAAGATCAATCAATAGGATGTGAAATGGATGGAATTCCCATTAGGATATACTTTTATTCTCAAATACCAGAATGGAATTTCAAACAAGGTGGATGTCTTATAAGAAAATAGCATTGTTGATGGAGATGAGGACTTAACTTGTTAGATTTAGTGTCACGGACTTCTATAAGAATGATCTAGACTTTAAAATGTATGACCAATATGTACTTATTTGATGAGGATCTGCAGGACATTATGGATGAGCTACTTCATACAAGATGGATTGGTATGTAAAAGACAATTATGCATACATCAAGGATTACTCGAAATGACCAACAAAAGGCATTTACATAAAATAGTACAAAGCAACCCATTAAACTTGAAAGTTAAGGAACTTGTGGAGTTGATTTGCACATTTGATCCTTTTTTGATGAAATTAATAAATTAGGTAATTGATCTCATCCAATTGTCTACTATATGGACCACCATAACTTTGACCATTCTTCATTTGTTACACTATTATTCTATGGTATCTTTTTTCTTTTCTTCCATTCACCTATTTTTCTTGAATCAATATATAAAAAAATACATGAAGGATTATGAGGGAGAACCTTACAAAAGGAAAATCATTATACCAGATTGACTAGACATTTTGTAATCGATAAAATTTTATCAGAGTTAATAAGTTTATTAGTAAAGGATAAAGAGTGAAGAGAAAAAAATCTAAACAGGGATATAGTAGTTGTTAGTATGCCAAAAATGGGACTCAAACTATGGACGTATATGAGCCATTGCCTATGCTAGAGAGCCTGTGGGATACCATTACCATATATTTTCTGATTGTTTTTATATAGATATAAAGAAGTAGAGACACAATCTTTGCGGGGGTTCAAAGATTCTTTAAAAGCACTTAACAAAAAAAATAACGATGTCACAAATGTTGTAATAAGATTTGGTGGTATAAGAATATGGAATTAATTTTATTTAGTTATTTTTAATGAACAAGTTAGTTGATCCCTTATAATATAGAAAGGATAATAAAGATGAGAAGTTTCAAACTTGGAAAAAGGGAGAGCATATAACAAAGATCGAACATAGGGGATTTTCAGAAACAAAAGAACGGATTGTTTTTAATGTAAGAATATAAAATTTACTTCATGTGAACTCTTACAGTCTTAAAAAGGTAATATAATATCTATAATGTAACATTACATTAAAGATATATTGTAATTAAAAAAATTATAAAACATAGTAAATTATTAGAAAAATGTTTACCATTTGAATTGCTTCTTGCATGGATTTTACCTGCGTGCATTACAAAGTTAATTATATAAATTTCACTAGATAAAAATGATTGACAGAAAATGAAATCCACGGCAAAATTTTTAATCGTTACATGAGAAAGATAAGAAGTGACTTCATGATTGAAACATATTATAATCGTTTCTTTAGCATGGCAGTGAATAAGTAATTATACGTAATATCTCGCTTTTAATTAGACCAATTTTAGAAGATTAATTCTATAATAAAGAAGGGAATGCCATATAACTAATTCATTGAGTATAAGAAAATGTTCAGTGACTCCCAGAGTTCCTCCAAAGTCTTCAGCAGATAAACTATTACCTAAGAAAATACATAGTTATTTTCCTGAAGCAGTTGGAGGAACTCAGAGGGACCAGAACATATTAGTTCTTTGTGTGCCTTGTTAGAGGCAAGGATACAAGTTTGTTATATAAGTCTGCACAGGATGCATGCAAGATCATGTGGACAAAAAGGAATAATTAGATACATTGAACTTGGACCATTTTTAATCCATCAAAAGTTCATTGGATATTAGTTGTAGTGTAAGGTTCTGCAATGCACTCTTATTTTTATTTATTTTTGATCGATGAAGGGCCGAAGTTAGGATTTTTGTATATATAAATATAAACACAAATTAAAAAAGTATCTACCATCAGTTCAAGCCCATTGTTGCAGGGCCTAATGTTCAGAATGAAATCATTGTAGCTTTCAACATTAGTAATTGGCTTAAAACCAATATTTACTTCTAATTTCTTCTACTAGTTTTGACTGATTATCAAAATGATATCAAAAAATGAAATTAAGCTATTTCTAGGATGGCACCCATGTTATATTGATCCTGAAGAGGAATCCATTTCCAAGGAGGAGGAAGAGGGTTCTTTCTCTGTGCAAACTGGCGCTCCTGGCTCCAATTGTAACTGTATGGATAACTAACCTTTGATGAAACACACACACCTCCTCCATCTGCTTGAAGCTTGAATACTGTTTCTAAAAAATGATTCGAGTGTACATCAACTTGACTGTTAAATGTTGTTAATGAGCTCCTGACTTGGACACCTCATGTTTGGATGCCATCACTCTTCACAAGCCATCCGATTTTGGCAATGGAGCTCGAAAAGTATCTACTAAATCCTGTTCAAGATTTGATGGTTATGTTGCTGAAAAAAAACACTTTATGACAATATGTGAGAAAGGGCCCATTCCTCCCATTGTCCTTCGAATGTTTTCAGATTGTATTGTCCTGTTAGAATCCGCTGGCAATGTTGTGTATTGGTTAAGCTTGAGCAATGGGAAAAAATCCCATCCATTCTCGATGGATGATAAATATCTGCTCCTCTTGTCCTTATTCTACTCCTCATTTAATGTTCTAAACTCCTACATGCGCTATGAGAGAAGACGCCCGTCTTATCACCACAAGGAGTCATTCTATCAACTTATGAGGCAAAAATATACCAGGACCTGATTTAACCATTTTGATTTAGTGGTTAGATTCAATGAGCTCCACTGAAGCTCCACTAACGTCGGATATAACTTTCAAATTTGTTCCTCTAGCTGCTAGGTCAGCCAGCTCATCTTCTTCAGTGTTTCCTTCTCTGAAAGTATGGTTAATGGTTTTCGATTCAAAATTATCCATTAGCTGTAAGATTACCTCTAAAACTGCCATTAGATGCCAATTTGGGGTTGATCTAACTTTGATTGCATTGATGGTAATCACTGAGTCTCCCTCAATTTCGAGCTTTGAGATCCCTGCTTCCCAAGCTAGTATCAGTCCAAACAATAGTGCCTTAAATTCTGCCATATTGTTAGTATCTTTGGGTAATGGTTTGGCTTGTTTAGCAATCGCATTCCCATTTGTAGAGCGTATGATGCATCCCACTCCTGAGGGGCCTAGGTTACCTTTAGAAGCTCCATCAAAATTTGATTTGTGCCATCCAATTGGAGGGGGTTTCCAGACACATGCCTTCCTTAGTTCTTGATTTCTTCTATACCCTCTACCTATGGTGATTGGAGTTTTTAACCTGAACCAATTTTTTGACATCTGATCATCCCAACTCATGAAGAATTTGCATTGTGCTAATTGAGTTTGGATCTGGGAGTTCATTACCTCAACTACGGCTGCCCAATTTGTTAATTATAGTTTCAAATTTTAGAAATTTATCTTGGAATAATCTTCTATTCCTTTCTTTCCAAATCTTCCAGATCAGAATTGATGGAGAGATCATCCATAGATTACTAAATAAGCTTCCTCCCATAATTCGTGGCCATGATATCAAAAGCTGGAGTAAATTATTTGAGGGGGTTGATGACCATCCTAATCTTGAATAAAACTAGTACCAACAATCTTTAGCAAAGGGATAGGATAATAATAGATGATTTATGTCCTCTTCATTCCTAAAACACATAATGCATCTAGATGGACCCTAATATCCCATCTTGATAAATTTATCTGCAGTTAAAATTCTACCCTGGGATGCAGCGCACATAAATAACCCAGCTTTTGGGAGTCCAACCTTGTTCCAACATAATTGTGCTGGGATCTCTTCTACACTAGGTGTGGATGATTTGGCTATAAGATTGTAACCCTCTTTAACACTGTAGGATCTTGATTTTGCCCCATTCCAAATGATTTCATCTTTTCCTTGTTTGAGAAGAAAGGGCCCATCTTTGATCAATGTTTTGAGTTTATCTACCTCTCTTGCATCTAATTGAAGTGATGAGAAGTCTTTCCACTCCCAAGAACCATCTATAGCAGCAGAGGACGAAGGAATGATATAGTCACTGAGATATGGTCCCTAGGATGAAGTACAAATATGACTAATCTGATTGAGGCCTAGCTATGAATTGATGGTTGGATGCCCACCCCAAGAGTCTTCCCAGAATCTTGCTTCCTTTCCTTCTTTGATATTTCAAGATATGTTTTTGTTAATAATATGTCTTGACTTAGCTATGAAGTTCCATATTCTCGAACCTTTTGGGAACTCTTTAATTCTGACTATATCTTCCTTATTATAGTTGCCTAAATATTTAGCTCTGAGAATTCTAATCCATTTGAAATCCTGATTTTTCACTATTTTCCAATAAAGCTTTTCCCCTAGAGCTTGGTTCTGCCATAATTGATTTTTAATGCCAGTGCCACCAGAAGATTTCAATTTACATATTTTATCCCAAGAGATTAATGCAAATTTTCTCTTAGTATCTGTACCCTGCCAAAAGAATTTCCTAAGTTTCTTCACCATATCCATATATCCCTTTGTGGTAAGTGAAAGGCAAGACATTAGGTATATTGGTATTACTGATAATGTTTCTTTGATCATGACTAATCTCCCAGCCCAAGATAGCCATCTTGTTTTCCAATTATCCATCTTCCTGTCCATCTTTTCATTGAGAGGTTTCCAAACTAATCCTGTTCTGAGGGATTTGTCAATCAGGATGCCTAGGTATGGACATGGGAGAGAGCCTGATTTACATTCTAGAATTTTTACAATTTTCTGTTGGATTTTCTTTTTTGTGTGAAAGAAGAATACCACTGATTTTTCTTTATTGACTAGTTTCCCTGAAGCTTGTCCATAGTGATCTAGTATCTTGGAAATCTGCTTAGCTTCCTGGATACTCCCCTAACCCATGAGAATAATGTCATCTGCAACTTGTTGATGAGTAACTGGTCGAATGGATAAGGATATTGTAATGCCATTGATTAGGTTTTGATCCTACATACTGATCATACTTCTCCCTAATGCCTCAACCATAATTATGAATAAAAATGGTGATAATGGATCTCCTTGTTTGATGCCGTTAGAGCCTTCAAACAAGCCTTCTGGTGATCCATTCACCAAGACAGAGAATTTAGGAGTTGAAATACAATAAAATATCAAATTGACCCATGCTTTAGAAAACCCAAATCGCTCCATACATTTAGTCAAGAATCTCTAATTGACCTTGTCATAGGCCTTCTTGATATCCAATTTTATAATCATGTTGGATTGCTTATTGTGCTGGATAGAGTGTATCACTTCTTGGGCTATGATTATCCCATCTAGAATTGATCTACCAGGGAAAAACCGGTCTGTTCCTCCCCAATTAGTTTAACTAAAACCTTTTTTAATCTATTTTCTAGAGCTTTAGAGAGAATTTTGTAAATTGTGTTACAGAGAGCGATTGGTCTGAATTCATCCAAATTAATGACTTATTCCTTTTTTGGTATTAACACTATGAAAGTATTTTTGATTTCAGTTAGAAATCTATCTGAAGCTCTTGTGGCCTCCAAAGCATTAGTGAGGTCTTTTCCCAAAATGCTCCAGCAATGAAGGAAGAAGCTTGGAGGAAAGCCATCTGGTCCTGGAGCTTTGTTTGGAGCCATTTGGGAGATAGTGTGCCAGATTTCTTCTTCCTAAAAGGGTCTGGATAGCATCTGATTATCTACATCAGTAATGATATTTGGGATGTTTTCCAATAACCCTTGTTGAATCCCCAAGGGAGTTGAGATAGAACAATTGAGAAGCTGAGAGTGATATCTGATGATTTCTTTGATAATCTCCTTCTGATCCTCCAATATAGAGCTAGCAGCATCCTTGAGTTGAGAAATCCTATTAATGCCTCTCCTCTATTTTGTACTTGAGTGAAAAAAATTTGTATTCTTGTCTCCTTCATCTAGCCAAGACTCTCTAAATTTTTGTTTCCAATATATTTCTTCTTTAGCTAGGATATCTTCCCAATCCCTTAAGAGAGATTTTTCTTCTAAGTAATTGTCATGGTCCATTCCCGATTGCATTATTTTTAGATTCAGATTCTCCAAGTTTTATTCAATCTCCAATTTTGATGCAAAGATGTCCTTAAAATGAGTTCTATTCCATATGAGAAGGTTTTTCTTGATGTATTTCAATTTGGAGACAAAGCAGAATAACTTAGAACCCTCAACTTTGAAATCCTTCCACCATTCATCTATGAGCTCCAAGAAATTCTCCTCTTTAAGCCACATATTTTCAAATTTAAAAGGACATCCCAAGGGTCTATTGGCCTTGAGAATGTTAAGTTGAATAGGGAAGTGATCAGATCCTGAAATTGGAGTGATAGAGGCTTTTAAGTCAAAAGGGAATTCTGTAAGGTCTCCTTTAAATAGAAAACGATCTAGTTTTTCTGAGATGTTACATATGCCCATTCTTTGGTTTGACCATGTGAAGGAGCCATTTTGCACCTCCACCTCCATAAGACTCTCTTTTTGTAACCAATCCCTGAAATCATTCTGTGACTAAGAGGTTCTTAGAGATCCCCCTAATTTATCTAATGCATGAACTATAGCATTTAAATCACCCCCCACTATAAAGTTGTCCTCTGGCCATTGAGCAAAGCAATTAGAGATTTTTGCCCATAATTCTACCTTCTTCTTGTGTGAGATGGGGCCATATACATTCACTGTATGAATATTTAAATTGGATTTGGTGCTAATTAGGTTCCCAGCTATCCAATTTGGTCCATGATCCATTGGAATGAAAGAAGAAAACTTGGAATTCCATAAGACCGATAAGCCACCTGAGGATCCTATTGCATCTACACTGTGAAACTTCCAATCTCCTAAATTCTTGGAAAAGATTTCCAATTGCTCTTTATCCATCTTTGTTTCTTGATGTAGAACTAATTCTACTTTAGAGGATATGATATAGCGTTTGACCAAATGTTGTTTGTTAGGGGCATTGAGGCCCCTAACATTCCAGGAGATGATTCTCATTGCAACTCGAGAAGGAAATTCCCCTTCCCTACATTAATGTATGATGTTATTTTGGTTTGATCTAATTCCTCTCCAACTTCCTTCCTGAGTGACGCATTAGATTTTCTTCCTCTCCCCTTCTTTTTGATCTTTCCACAATCCATGTGGCAATCTTGAATAGATTGCACTAGTCCTAGGTTGTTGCATTTTGGTGAAAAATCTTGCCAGTGATCTTCCTCTAATTCTTCTTGGGTGAGCACTAATATGTTTATTAGTCTTTCTTCATCATCAATATAATCCTCATCTAATAGCCTTTCCACATATGTTAACTTTTGAGTATCCCCGGTTGGTTGTTCTAATGTTGCATCAACAATGCACTCTTATTCACATCCATATAAAGTTTTCAAAATATCATAATTTCGGTCAAATGCTTATCTATTAAAAACATGTTTTTTCATTTTGATCTTTAACCTTGCTTTTACATACATAGATACCACAGATATTGTGGCTACTTTTCTTTAACATTTCTTGTCAATAATTACTTTTTCTAATTCATAAATTTATAGAGCAATCTTCATGCATCACGCACTAAATTCATAATAAGAAGATACCATCTTGTGTTAAATAGAAATAATGGGCCCACTGCATTCTTAGGATATTTGATCTGGACCACATCTTGAGCTACAGTTTTGATAGAGAAATTTAAGGTTTCTAATTTTTTTTAAAATGGTTTTGTGCTTCCAGAATTATCTAGAGTGGAACTTTGTGCTTTTCCATTTAGAGATTTCTTTTAACAAGCTCTAAGTTGGATTAATTATTTCAGAATTCTCTTGAGTGGAACTTTTTGAGGAATTATTTAGTGCGAGAATAAAATAATTTTCTGTTTGTGGCCATGTTTTGAATTCTCGAATTAGAAAACTAATTCCCATTTTCGACCCATTAATTAATTCCAAAAAAAACTTGGAATTTGTTTCTTATTCCAGAATAAGTTTTTCATGCATTTGAAATTATAACAAAATGTATAAGTTGTTCCGTGCATGAAGGGTTAAGGGATTATAATCTCTTTTTTTTATAATCTTATTTTTTTAATAATTTTTTTTTATAATTTTTTAAAAATGTTTTTTTTAACAATTTTTTTTATAATCTTATTTTTTAAAAATTTAATAATACATATTTTAATTTAAAATATATATATGTTAAAAATACATAAATATTTTAATTAAAAAACCAACAACAAAAAATGATAAGTTCAAAAATTAAAATTTGTAAGAATTTTGTTTTTATAATTATAATATTTTAATAAGTTAAAAATACATATTGTTCAAATTAATTAAAAAAATGAAAAATAATCCTTATTGCAATTTCATAGGATCCAAATGCAGAATAGATAATTCTAGCTTTAACGGACCCTTAATGTTTGGGTGGGATAAATCAATAAGATTCACACAAGTACATAGAGATTAATCTAGATTGAATAAGTGAGAGATCTAGGTTACTGTAAATCTTAAATTTATAGAAATAAATGTATTTAGTCTATTAACTAAAGAATGTGTGCCTTTGGTAAAGTGTCACATCTTGATTTTTCTTTTTTGTATAATATGATCTCATTATTAATAAATTGGCATAGATCTTATGTTAAAATTATGTTCAATTTAAGATCAATTTTGTATATTTGGAACAAGACAATTATGGATTAATTATCAATGCTTAATATTGACTTCAAGTAATGTGTATTGTTGATTTGATGCTTGTTTGGTTAATATTGCTTCTTCAATTATTATTTATTGCCTAATATATTTAGAAATATCTTTAAAGTGACAATATTATTTTGCAAGGTGACATGTTTTCTTAAGCCAACAACCAAAAATATGTGTAAAAGATTGAAGGTGGTAAACTAGGGCTCAAAAAATGATGTATACAAAGCTCTAACTACTTTTTGTGCA